>JBANCZ010001964.1:0-18155 GCA_037040025.1 Sphaerogastrella javana | reverse complement strand
TGAGTGTGAGTGTGAGTGTGAGTGTGAGTGTGAGTGTGAGTGTGAGTGTGAGTGTGAGTGTGAGTGTGAGTGTGAGTTTGAGTGTGAGAATTGCAGCGCAGTGAGAGCGTGCGCATGGGTTTGCATGTAATATGGTCACTCTAAAAGCGAACTTCTACGAATTTGTGTGTGTGTGTGTTGGTGTGTGTGTGTGTGCGTCTGTGCGTGTGTGTTATCGTTTTGCATTGCAAAAACTACAAACTATAACGCAATTATATGCAACGAGTCGACGTTAACCCCTTATAGCCGCCCTCTCTCACGCTCCACTTTGCACTTGCAGCTCCCACTGCTTGCCTCAGTGAATGCCCTTCTCCTCGCTTGCCCGCCCCTTCTCACACTCGTTCGCTGTTTGTAGTAGAGACGCCCACAGCGTGCGACTGCCACTCACCTACGACTCATTACCCACACCATGCCCCACTGCTCCCACACCTAGTGGTGTGTTTGTGTCTCTCTCTCTCTCTGTCTCGCTCTAGCTGCAAAATTCGTAATTGCATTTTGCGTGCATCAATTATTGCGCATTTTTTTTGTTTTTTTTTTCTCTCTCTTTCCTCTTTTTATTTCGAGCTGCGTTGCTCAATTGTTGTTGCCATTTTTGTTGTTGTTGCTTTTGTTATTATTATTTTCGTTGTTGTTGTTTTTGTTGTTTTTATCTGGCAGCCGCCTTCTAATTTACACAACAACAACAACGAACTAGAAAATTATTGTACAACAATAATGCATAACATTAGCTAAATAACAAGGAAATGTTTTACGACTCAGCCAGAGTTGCCAATGCACTTTAAATGTAAGTGAAACGAATCGATAACAGTACATTCAATAATCGATAGCATCATTTAAAAATCGATGGTATTATTAAATGACTTTGACAGAATTGTCAATGCACTTCAATCGATGCTTTTAGTTGAAACCGTGACGAACCGATTACAATTTGAATAACAATCGATAACCCAAAGCAGCAACAGCAATTTTGTGTAATTTATTAAAAACGATATGAGAAATTGATTGCTTTTATGACTATTATATTGTTATAAGGTGTAGTTAGAGGTGTCAGGGCAATTGAAACTAAGTTTAAATTTAAAACTAAAAAGCGAATCGATAAGAGTATGCATAACCATCGATAACACAAAGCGTTTACATTGCTATGTTTTTTAATACCTATAATTTATAAATATATATAACTACCCTTTTTTTTTAGTATGGTTGAATTCTGTTACTAATAGATTGATTAAAAATAATCGAAATTATATAGGTTTCTCTATGCAGTAAACATGTAAATTTGATCAAAACCATCTATCGATAACACCGACGAAGTAAAACATTTTGCAAAGCTGCAACTATAGCTAATGTATGCTCATGTAAATAATATGATAGCTTAAAACATTGTTTGATAATTTTAGTGTATATCGATAACAATAACGATAAATAATGAACAATTGGCTGTTGTGCAGCTTGAGCTGCTTTTTCTTTTGCGTCTATATCTATGTGTTTTAGTAAGCATATCTATTTTGAAATAGTCATAGGCTACAGCGGAGCTAAACAGTTTACATTTTATATATGCTACCAAATGGCAACTGAGCACACGACTGTTGTACACTTGCAACTATTTATGCAAATGGTTTATGGAACACCGAAACGCACGCTGCGTATGCGTGTTGTGTGTAAAGTGCGAGAGAGAGAGAGAGAGAGAGAGAGAGAGAGAGCGAGAAAGAGAGAGAGAGAAAGAGAGAGAAGGAGGGGAGAAAGAGGGAGAGGGAGAGAGAGATAGTGAGAGAGAGAAACAGAAAGAGAGAGGGAGAAACGCAGCGCATGTCACATGCGTGACACATGCTGTGACTCTGGCTATGGCTGTGGCTAACTTTTGAGCTAATAGCTCGAAAATAGCTAACAATGAGACTAACAACAACAACAGCAACAACAACAACAACAGCAACAACAACAATAACAACTACTACTGCTAAAACAACAGAAACAACAACAGCAACCAGAGCGAACGAGTGCAGCGTTGACATGCAAGCAGCGACTGACCCATTCGCAATTAGCATGCGGCTCTGGCACAGAGTGTGTGAGAGTGAGAGGGAGAGAGGGGGTAAAACGGCAGTAAGTGTGAGGAATAGTGAGGGAGAGACAGAAAGAAAGAAAGAGAGAGAGAGCGGCAGCAGTTGACAGTTAAGAGGAGGCGAAATGAGCTGCAGTCCAGGTGCCAATGGCAAAATTATCTGATCGCTTTGGGTACAGTTGACGCCCCACTTGAACACACACACACACACACACAAGCACACATACACAACAACAATGCACGCTTGCGTGTTGTTCAGCGAGTGTGTGTGAGTGTGTGTGTGTGTGTGTGTGTGCGTTCAATTGTGGATTAATTATAACCAAGGACTCATAAGATACAAACAAAGATACAAATGTATCTGCGTGTATCTGCGTGTATCTTTTGCTCTGTATGTGCATTTTTCTCTCTCTATCTAGCTGCCAGCCGCTTGTGTGTGTGTGTGTGAGTGTGTGTGCAATTTCCGTTGGGCCAAAACAAGGTTAATTCAGTTAGCCATTGTTACGGTTGTTGTTGTTGCTGTTGTTGCTGTTGTTTTAATTACGCTTAGTTACATAATCATTTCAGTTGATGACACGCACACACACACACACACACAGAGTCTAAACGAAATTATTTATACATTTATTTATTACTTGTGTTGTCAACTAGTATATATATGTATATATGTGTGTTTTTGGAGCTTTGGGAAAAGTCGCTGAAATGATGAAAAGGCAAAAAACCGTTGACAACACCTCATGGAAAGCATTTAAAGCAGGCAGAGAAAAAAGCACAAGAAGTTGCTGAAAACGAGCCAGAAGAAGAGATAATAGTTGTAGAAGAGGCAGTAGCAACAGGCATACAGCTATAAAATTTCATTTTTGCTTGTTTTATGGCATTTGGAATTCGCTTTGGGGAGCCCTACGAAAAAAAAAAACAAAATAGACAAAAAAAATTCGCATAAATCCGGTTTTAACAACTTTCTTAGCTAAAACAAGGCACACACACACACACAGTAGAGAAAAAAATAAATTTAAATTAAAATAAGAAATGAGAGAAGAGTAACAAACAGAAACAAAAAAAAAAATACATCAAATATATAAAAAAAAGGGGGGGGGGTCTCCTAACTAGGTGTACCATATGCAAAATGCCATATGCCGCTTGGCCGTGTCACAACAACAGCTGCGGCAATTAGATGTTGAAATTTCACCAGCTTACAACAAATACAACAACAGAGAAGGCGCCGACAAACACAACAACAACAACAACAACAACGCAGTGCAAAAATTTCCCATGGCACTCAACAACAAGACTCAACATTCAACATGCTTTGAAAAGCAACAAGAACTTTCGAAAGTTTTGTTTTTTTTTTTGTGCGCTCCATCAGAAAACTGCATAAATTTGGCATAAATAATGAATAGTATATCTTCAACAACCCAACATACCTCCTACTCCCCGTCCCCCCTTTGCCCTTTGCCATCGGGCCTTGGGACACACATTTGCCCCCTATCTTTGGCATCGAAATGCGTTTGAAAAATGGTGGCACCATCACAAATTGATTAATATAGCAGATCGACGATCGCAGATCCGAGATAAATTTGCTTTAGAGCTTAGGGTTAATTAGCTAAGATATACCCTGTACTTTGATAAGTCGGATTTAAGCTAAGCTTAAATGGGCTCAAGTTTAAATGATGGACTTTTTTGTCTCATAAATATAATCAAAGTTTGTATTCGAATAAGGACTTAGGTTTAAGCATAATCTTCAATAAAAGTTCCTGTAGAAATCACGGGGTACATTATGAACAAAGGTAATGAAAAGACTTCTAAATAGTACTATAGATTTTGAGCAAAATACTATAGATTCCACCTAATATTTTAAAAAATATTGCAATACTTCATTCACGTAAAAACACGGTCGTACTTAGGGACTTTGGATTCAGTTGAATTGGTTTATTTTGTATAGACAATGCTTCCAGATAGCCTCTACTTGCTTATAGGCATACTGTGTTTAGGGGAAATGTTTAAGCAAAAGATTATTATCATTTGAAGATATTGGTCTTCTGTAATATCTATCATATCAACTATAATTAATTGCATTTAAGATTTTATTAAACATTAAACTAATTTCAAGATCGATTCTATTATTTCCCTTAATAGAAAATATTTTAAATTTTGTTTAACATTATATAAATACAGATTAGATTGTTTGACTTGCATTAATATATGCATATTTCTTTATGAAGTTAGACCAAGGCGAACATTAAAGCTCGGAAAAACAAACTTACGAAAACCCAACCTTAATGAAAAATATATAGATCCATCTATACTCAGCAGTATACATTTAAATTTTAGGCCTAATTGCCAGCAAAAACATATTTATATTTATAATTAAGTGTGTATATAGTTTTAGCTTACATATTTGTACATAAATAGAGCGTTTATCTAATCTAATCACTAGGCTCTATATATAGCTCTAATTTTTGATGATCCATTGAGAGGTTTTATTTATTTCTTTGTTCGCTCTAATTAGTGCTATTAATTCCGATCGATTTAAAATAAATTGTATTCTCACAAAAATCAAGATAAAATATAAATTAATAGTTTTGGTTTTATTTAGGCCTATGGCAAAAATATAAAAAAAAAAATCAGCACAATGAAATAAAGCAGAATAAAATTTCGCGAGTCTATTGAACTTTATGTTACAACAAAAAATAAATATAAAAAAAACTATGTGGCAAAGGCAGAAGAAAAAAAACTCAAAACAACAATAATAACAAAAAGCAAAAGCAAACCAAAGCAAACGCAAAACGCAAAAAAGTTCATTGAACCCCAAAGAGGCCCAATCTATGTTAGCTACCGTTGTTGTTGTTGTTGTTGTTCACATTGTTGTTGTTGTTGTTGTTGCTGCTTTTCGCTAGAAAAGATCAACGACACGCACAAAATAGCAACAACAACAACAAAACACAATCATAGTCATAGGCCCGACGCACGCACAAATGCCAACGAACTGTTGACGTCTCTGCCGCTGTCGCTGCCGGCGTCGACGTCGACGTCGACAACAGCAAAAACAAATTTGCCAATTTGCGCTTTGTGCGAAAAAAAGTGCGTGAGCCACGCGCCAAGAAGCAACAACAAAACGCACGCACGCAAAAACCTAAAAGAATGAAAGAGAGCTAGAAAGAGGCAAGAATAACAACAAAACGCACGCACAATCAAAGAGAAGCAAAAACAACAACAAAGACAACAACAAAAGCAACAAACAACAATAGGCACACTCAACAAAAATTTGCAAGATCGCGCACGCACAAAACAACAACAACAACTAGAGGCAAATATTGAGGCCGGCTGAAAATGTTGCCAAAAAAAAATGACAACAATAACAACAAGCAGCAGAAGAAGAAGCATATGAAGAGAAAAAGGAACAACAACAACAATGGCCGCACTCACACACAAATACACACACACACGCACACACACACATGAACAAAAGCTGCGTGCGCTGGCGCTCTCTCGCTAAATTGCTCTCTTGCTCTCTTTGGCACAATATGGCGCTCACTAGGCTAACTAGCGCTGTCTTGCTTGCACGCATACGGCAAGGCATACACGCACGCATGCACGCACACATGCACACACACACACACACACGCGTTCGCTCTCGCTCTTACACACATACACTCACAAGCTATCAATCTCTATTTGTGTCTCTGTCTCTCTATCAACATTTCAAAGTCAAGTTGAAGAGCATAAAAGCGCTGACGGCCGTCTCTCTGTCTGCCTTGCCGACGTCGACGTCGACGCTGCTGCTGCTGCTGCTGCTGCTGTGTGTGTGTGGTCTTTGGTCTAAAGACTAGTTCGAATAAGTAATTAATCGTTATAGAACCTGTACGAAATGCGTAAACAAAGCGAAAAGGAAAGTGTGTGATAGAAATACACACGCATATTATTCCATATTTTCGAATGCATGAAAAGAAACAGGTGCAACTAGGCACGCACACACACACACACTCACATACATACAAGCAGGCAGGAGTGTGTTTTTACATGTTTATCGAACTATCATCGATAACAAACAATTTGAATTGCTCAATCGAATATGCAACTCAATTAGAAGAGCAATTAGACGGCTTTGGCCGTAGTTCTAATTTCAAGTGTTAATAAATTTTGATTTGTATTTATTATTTTTAGCGCACTTTAAATGTGATTGACATAACTAAAGGACATATATATATAAGGATATATATATATATATAACAAACTAATTACAATGACAAACTTAAACTTATTCAACTTATAACCTTAAACAATAACAAAATTAACTATAATAATTCATAATATTTAAAATCAATACACTCGAATAAAAAGAAACTGTCGTGAAATATCAGTGAATATCAAGTACACTGCGCAAAATGTCATTGGCCACAAGGAAACCTGTTCTACTATGGACGCTCCAGCTGTCGCTGCTTCTGTGGTGCCTTCAAGGCGCAATGGGCGTTTCTAGCTACCAGGGCGTGCCAACATGGATGTAAGTAGAAACGAGAAATTATATATATTATGTAAAAGAAATGAAAAAAAAAAAAAAAACATGAATAACATTTGTATATATATACATATAACTAAGTCTAAGATCAGCTTCAAGTCGAACGTAATATCATGCCACATTATCATGCCATATAGGGGGGCAATTAACACCGTCTATGTAGGTAATACTTTGTATGCAGATTTTGTAGTAGTTCTTGTTACGGGTAAGGGTATTTAGTTTCCGGCCAATTGCTCTGTTTGTGCTCTCGCTATGTTTTATATTTTCAATTCCTGTACACGCTGTACATAGCTCTGGTCTTATTGATAAGCATTTGAGTACTACTGCCTCAAACTTTGACTCACCATATGTATGTCTATATGTATATAAGTATATACATACGCATATACTTGTATATGTATATATATATATGTATGTACATATGTATGTGTTTTTTGCGTATAAGTATAAAATAATCTGTGCTTGTAGCTATTTTCGTATGCTATCATATGAAGCCCTCGTCCAGAGCCCATGAATTAGTTGAAAATCTGTACTTATCAAGAGCGGCAGTACCAGCAGCAGCAGCAGCAGCAGTTTCTAAGCATATATACTCTATATATACAACGGAGAGAGCTACTCCTCTCATATATATATAAACTTATATAGTATATGCACATGCTGCAAATACATTAGAGATAACATAACTCGCAGAGCAGCAGGAAGGAGAAAAGGAATTACAAATTTTCCAAAAAAAAAAAACATATCAAATTGAAAAATCTTCAGAGAAAAAGGAAATTTAACACGATACGGCTATGGCTATATATCGGAGTATTGTTATAAGTCTGCTTGTGGTATCCTACTGTGTTTTATCCGCATACACCGTATCCAGTACGTGGGGCAATATATCGAATTCGGCGCAATTGCTGCACGCTGAGAACGTGGTGAATGGCTCATCGCCTGGCAAATATGTGAATCACGAGATCAAATACCCTCGAAATGTAAGCAATTTCAACGGATGACGACGGATGATGCTCTCTCTATCTCTCTCTCTCTCTTTGTCACTGTCTGTCTATCTGTCTATCTGTCTGTTCAAGTGTTTTTTCTTCTTGCTTTTTACTGCCATCAATGAAAATTTCCATTCATAGCAGCGCAAAAAAGAAAAAAATCTGAGCAAAATGCAATTGTTTTATAGTAAATATGTGTGTGCTTCATATACCATATATTCATTATAGTATTCGTATGTATGTGTATGTATATATTATGCATGTAATCGCAATGTAAACAAATGTAAAATGTGCTCTATCTGTACTTAGGCTCCAGCTTATTGTATAGATTATACGGATTGTGTGCTTCAAGTGACTAAAAAAGTCAAGTAGTTTTTGCAATAAGATTCACATTTGTAGACTCACTTGAATTGCAGTGAACTCTCTTCTTATGTATTGATTCAAGGAGAAATATCTTTATTTCTCATGGAAAAATGTCATTAAAATTTCACTAAATACAAAATACAGCTAAGATTTCATAAAGAATTCTGCAGTTTAGTTATAGCTCAAGTGAATCTTTTGCATAGTTTGTGTTCAACTTAACCATCTTCAGCTCTAGCACTTCAAGCTGTATTCAGTATACTCATTTAGGCTCTGGCCTAGTCTATTTGAAGTGGCTCTATCAAGTATTCATGACCTATACAAGTCTCTAAGCTCAATACTAAAGTGTTCTAAGCATTTCTGTTTAAACTAGTTTGAGCCAAATATTTGTCTAGTTTCGCACATTGCTCTGTAAATATATGTTCATACGATCATAGTCAAGGCTTATATCATGAAATCATAATGCTTAAAACTGACTTAATCTCAAGTCTCTACAGATATGTCAAAGGCTTCGCATAACAAATAACAAATCGTCACATTTTGTACTAAAATGTACATACATTGCATACATTTCTACCATATAAATACTATAAAGCATTGTTTATAATGCATCGAATCAATTAATCAAATGTTGCGAATTTTCCCACATTTAATTGAGAGTTTTCACACTTTAGGGTATTGGTAATGGGCGCATCATCACAGGGATACGTGCCTTCGATCAGGTGACAAACAATACTGGAGGCCATGCAACGATTTACTCTGGAGGTCCCGGTTTTAACTTTGTCAACATCAAACTACAATCGCAGTATAATTATGGTTTAATATTTCGCGTTGAAATCTATGGCAAATAAACTAAACTAAACCTATAAACACAAAAACTAAACACTACAAAAACTAAATATCAAATATAATTTAAGCAACAATTTTGATCACATTTTTCTACTTCAATAAATCCAAATCAAAATCTAAATGAAATGGCATGGATATATTCAACATTATATTATAATATTATTGGAATGCATTCAGTTATAACATTGTATATTGTTTAATATGAAATGTTAGTCTACTTTTTGGAAATAATTATTAAACTGTATACTAATAGTTATGATTGTTAAGAGGATAAGTAACTTATTATGCAAATTTTATGCTCTTGATCGGTTTCTTGTTGGTTTAACAATTTAGGTCATTGTAATATAATTTTTTGTAATTGTATGAAACCTCTGCTATAGAGATTGAAGTCACAAATCATGGGTGAAAGTGACTAACACAGAGCGTCTTAAATTTAAACGCTTAGAGAATAAATTACAAGCTGAATGGAACGACAGAGCCAGAGATCTATTGAATCGAATAGATATCTGTTGAATAAGAGATAGAACAATTGAAAGACTTAGTTATAGTTAGACTAAGTGATTTATTGAATGGCAAACAATTAGAATTCTATGTGCCCCAGATCTCGATCTGCGACTTAATGCCACTGTTACGCTGTGACGTGAAGAGAACGGTGACTGTGGTACCGGAAACGCCGCCATCCGTGATTTCCGCCGAGGCACCGCGATGACGTTTTAGATCCGTGATTTTAATATAATCGATGGTTTTGGCCGTGCCCGCTTGCGTGAGCGTATAGGTCTTTGTGGTCGTCTGCAGCAACGATTTGCGTTTGGTGATAATCTCACGGGCGATCAATGTACTAGTGGTTAACTTGGCGCCCCACGTATAATCATTACCTTCATTATCGCCCAGGCCAAGGGTCAGGCAGACGCATGTGGCTAAAAGCAGGAGCCAAAGCAAGCTGACGTTCATTGTTAACGTTAACGTTTATAGTAAAAAGCCAACTGTCTATCAAGCCACGATTGTGCTCAGCTTTTATAGCTAGTTAAAGAGAGTTTCCCCCTACCCCCCGGAAAAAGAAAAACACACTCAAATGGAAACCGAAATCTCATCCATTAAGGCCCTACATTGGCCTACTTCGATAATGCAGCCGTAGGCATTGACTATGTGACACCTGTGGCCCTATCTGCGAACAGATGCTCAGATATCAAGCGTACAGACTCAATATACACATATAAACATGCTATATATTGTGTTGAAACAGCTGTAACTGTAACTGTTCTTCGCTAATGTGTTGCAACACCATAGAAAAGAAACAAAATCAATCGCACTATCGTACAATCATTGTAATAATAATACTCTTACAAGTTGGGCGAAACCCGTTTACATTTAACTTCAATCTATACTTAGTTATTTAGGGGAAAATGTTATGCTTTTGTTAGGCTCTTTTCTCTGCTCTAGAGCAAGTCCATTGACTAGCTTTTATACTATATTTATATTTAGTAGTTTATGCAAAGTTAAATCTGAAAATTTCATTTTCTATAAGGTGCATATCATATGGAATTCAATCAGAGCTTGTTTATTAAATGAAGTTGTGTAGCAACTCCAAATATGTCTACTTAACTTATATTTAGTTTTATATTTAAAGCAAGAGTAGCTGCTTCTGTGTTTATATACAAGATGCATCATAAAAGATACAAGATCATTTCAAATTCAGAATATTTTTAAGGTCGTCTGAAGATTGTAATTACATTATGTGGATCAAAGTAGTAGTCTGAGTGAAAGAGTGAGTGAAAGGGACCCGATATAATATATATTATAAAATACATAAATTCTTCAGAGCGACGAATTGTAGGAATCTGTAGTGAAAGAGTTAATGAGGGAGACCATACAATACCCTATGAGCTTTGAATTGTAGGTAGTCAGTAGGGAATAATAGAGTAAGGTAGAACCGTCATGGTATAATATATATTATATTTGATTTTATCTAATAATCAATACTAACACTTAGTCAATGATCGAATAAATTGCAGCTCCTTGGGACTGAAGTCGCCATTTATTGAATTTGCCGCACAGGAGGAGCAACTGGCCAATACGAGCATTCCATTGAATATAACCAAAGATGAGCAGGCCTACATGCATCAAGAGGGCTTGCGCAAGCTGGGCACATTCATCAAGCCGGTGGACTTGCGCGACTCGGAAACTGGCTATGTGAAGGCTGATCTGACCAAAAGACTGGAGACACCCAGTGCACAGGCACGTCGCATACATCCAATTCAGGAGGAAATGGATCAGAAGCAAATCATACTGTTGGATGAGGATACCGATGAGAATGGTCTGCCTGCCAGTCTGACCGATGAGGATCGCAAGTTTATTGTGCCGATGGCATTAAAGAATGCCTCGCCCGAGTTGCGTTGGCCCGTGGCGGGCAAGACGATGGCCTCAGCTGCGGCATTTACCAGTGCCGCACCCACAAAGCCATCATCAACGAATATTAATCAACGTCGGAGCAGTGGCGGTGGCACAACAATTATTAGCTCGACCACAACACCGGATCCATCATCGAATATCGATGACCTGAAGAAGCATATACTCTTTCTGCACAACATGACCAAAAGTGACAACAATTTCGAGTCGAAATTTGTGAAATTTCCTAGCCTGCAGAAGGAGAAGGCCAAGCAAAACCCAGCTACAACGGCCAATACGAAGCGGCCACAGCGACCCGTCCTCCAATATGCAGCGCCCATTGCACCGCCTACGCGCAAGGTACCACTGGGCGCTCATACACCGGGCCAGAAGCCATTCGGTGGGTACTACCACAACGAAGATGAAATGAACAGTTTTGTGCACGTTCAGGGCGGAATGGGTGATACGTCCGACCGCAGTAAGGAGCTGGAGAAGCATGGCATGGATGTGCCACAGGTGCATCTGTTGGGCGATGATCAGACAACAACAACAACGCCAGCCACAACAACTACAACAACAACGACTCATCGAATACTGACAGCGAACAGTCGACCGACTCCAATGCCAGACACAACGACCAAACGCACAACGAAGCGACCTGCCTGCCTGCGTAATCCCGAATCGCTGAAGTGTGTGCGTCAGCGTCAGCGCGAGGAGCAGCAGCGACAACGTGAGCGTGACGAATGGTTCCGTGGTCAGGCGGAGTTCATGCGGCCACGCTTTGAGCCGATCATACAGACGATCAACAATACGAAACGTTTTGCCGTCTCCATCGAGATACCTGATTCGTTTAAGATGGCCCAGCCGGACGAGGCGGCCGATTTGCAAATATTATCGCGTGTCACGCGCTCACAGCACAAACGCCGTCAAACGGATCACAGCACAAACAGCAATCACAATACAGCGGATCAATTTGCCGCCGATCATATCATAATGACCTCGGCGGGCGTCAGCAATGCGCGAGAGTTTATGCTCGTCAATTCCCAGCAGCAGCATCATCAACAGTTTGGCATGATGATCCGCAATGAGCAAGAGAATGAGACTACAACAACGCCTTCGCCATATTTTGAAACAATAAACTTAAATCCAGATAATTGTTATACCCTAGATGGTCTGACGTATGGTCAGAAGAAACAGTGTGCCTTGCACACAAGTGTTATGCCGGCAATAAGTCGGGGTGCTCGTGCTGCCATACAGGTGAAAATAATTATAATTATTATAAATATTGCAATTATTTATGCTGTATAATTCTTCGTCAACAGGAATGCCAATTTCAATTCAAAAATCGTCGCTGGAATTGCAGCACCACGGAAGATGTATCGGTGTTTGGGCCAATGACTAGTTTCGGTAAGTCTATCGATACAAATGTTTGGCTTAGTTTAATCGATAACATTGGTTGTTTTTAGGTTCGCCGGAAATGGCTTTCATACACGCATTGGCTGCAGCCACCGTCACCAGCTTTGTGGCGCGCGCTTGCCGAGATGGTCAGCTGACCTCGTGCGGCTGCTCGCGCGGATCTCGACCCAAACAGTTGCACGACGACTGGACCTGGGGCGGCTGCGGTGATAATCTAGAATATGCTTACAAGTTAGTGGCCGGACTAAGATCAGGTTGATTAAATTCTAATATGGTTTTAATTTCGCTTCAGATTTGCCACAGATTTTATAGACGTGCGCGAGAAGGAGACTCGCCGCGGTACACGAGGTGCCGGGAATCCCGAGCGGCGACTTAATAATCAGCAAAAATATAAGCAAACGCAGATGCAAGCCGATGATGCAGGCAAAACCGACACCAGCAATGTGATGCAGTCGAAGACAAGTGCGACTGCAATGGATAAATCCAAGAATGATACTTCAGCAGCAGTGCTGTATGAGTTGCCATCGAAAACCAAAACAAAGAACAACGAAACGTTAGAACTGTCTGCATTTGCATCATCATCATCGTTGTCATCATCATCATCATCATCATCATCATCATCATCATCGGTTGCTCCGCCGCGACAAGAGACATCTAATGAGGACAAAGATCGTACAGAGGCTGGCATTAATGCGGATGATTTAATGGAGCTGCAAGAGCGCATCGCAAAAGAAATACTCAATTCGAAATTGAAAGAGAATGAAATGCTCGAACTACAGGTGAGCATGTTCTGCATTTAATCGAAACTTATCGTTATCGTTTAATGCGAACTCGATAAGTTGTCAATCGACAAGCGATCTAATTCGATAGTCGCACTAAATAATCTCAACAATTAATATATTTGAACATTTTATGCTCAACAGGAGAACATTAATCGTGAGATTCTAAATTCGAAACTATTCAATGGGGAAACCAATGGCAAACGCCGTAAAAAGAAGCGAAAAAATCAGAGAGCCGTCAGTGCCGATGCGCCAGCGCTATCCGGCACAAATATTAAAGCACGCAGTCTAATGAATTTACATAATAATGAGGCTGGACGTAGGGTAAGGCTGATAAAGTAATTTGATATAATATTTGACTAATTCATTATACCATTTACAATACAAACAGGCTGTTATAAAGAAAACACGCATCACGTGTAAATGCCACGGTGTTTCCGGCTCATGCAGTTTAATCACGTGCTGGCAGCAATTGTCCTCCATACGAGAAATTGGTGTGTATCCAAATATTTATATAAATTTATATAAAGAAAGAGTATACTAATTGTATTTGTATGTCGTTTTAGGTGACTATTTGCGTGAGAAATTTGAAGAGGCTACCGAAGTGAAGCTGAATAAACGTGGACGTCTTCAGGTGAAGAACAGTCAGTTTAAGGTACCCACAGCTCACGATTTAATCTACTTGGACGAGAGTCCCGACTGGTGTCGCACTAATCGCCTCTTGCAGTGGTCAGGTAAAGGAACTCGCCTCTCTCTCTTTCTGATCCCTCTTTAAGGTATATTTTAATATGATTCTCATTTGATTTTAGGTACGCATGGTCGCGTTTGTAACAAGTCCTCATCTGGTTTAGATGGCTGCGGCATTTTGTGCTGTGGCCGAGGCTATAACACCAAAAATATTGTCGTACGCGAGCGCTGCAATTGCAAATTCCACTGGTGCTGCCAGGTTAAATGCGATGTATGTACAAAGGTACTCGAGGAGCACACATGTAAATAGAGATAAGGTTCTATAGGCAGCACAGAAATGTCCATAAGATCACCATTCAGATTTAAACATACAAAAACATATTTATATAGATATACGTATATATAAATGTATGTGTGTCTCCATATATGTTTATATATATGTATATCGCTTTAGATTATTTATTAAAACTAATTAAGTTAAATCATGTGCGGCTCTTACTTAATGGTTATATCTTGCCCCCCCCCCCCAAAAACTTACATACAAATTGGTAAGTTTTCGGTTTCGGTTTCGCATTCACGACTGAGCTGAGTTCGACCTAAAGTATTTTGTTTTTAGTAGACTTCCATATACATACGGTATATATATGTACACTATATATATATATATATATATATAAAACTATTTAGCATATTTAATATTACAAGAGCTTTTATTGTTTATTGTATATGTTATGGTATTCACTTTTTTTATAGATTAAACTTTACAACATTTCATCCGATCATACACAAATCTCAAGTCCCGATTCTACTGCGGCGCCTCCTGTACATTGGTGGGTATCGCTGGCAGAGGATCGCTCGAAATCCGTTTGGTTCGCGCTGTTATCTGTGTATAACGCACATTGCTCGCCGCCTCCTCCGCTGTTGTATGCCAATAATTGGCATCTAGGGGCGTTGTGGTAGCATCTGTTGGCGTTACCTTATCGAAACTTAAGTAGGCTGGTATCATTTCGTACAGATTGGCATCCATATAGCTATCGCTGCTGGCCAAGCTCTCAATGGAACTGCGTCGCGCGCCAAATGAAAACAAACTGTCAAACGAAATTCATTAAACAATCATATTGAAATTTTGTGAACTATATATATACCGATTTCCGTTGACACGTGCGAGCATGTCTTCCTTCCGCTGCAGCTGCTCGGCTGTATTGTTTCGCGGTAATACAATGATTTCGCCAGAATTTAAATTCGATTTGACGATGCGTTTGCTGCCCTTCAGCAAGATGGGTTTTCGTTTAAGGACTAGAAACACAACCGTTATGCCAAAGAATATAAACAAAACGATGCCAAAGACCAACAATGAAATGCCCTGTAATACAAGGTAAACGTTTCAGTTAAAGGTTACTCATAGTATCATATTAATTTTAGTATTTGCCTTAACTTTCATGCCACCCGATAGCCAGGCATGGTGGCTCGTATTTAGGTTTGCGCCAATGTGCACCGACTTGCAGCTAAATGGAGAAACATAGTTCTTATCATCGTCTACCAAGCAGAAGGTGTAGGCCACATTCGGCACCAAATTTGTGACGATTGTCTGAAGTGGCATGGTATAGTAACAGCCCAGACCAAACTCATCGGGCAGCAACTCCATCATGTAGTATTCCTTGGTGGTCCTCGAGAACCAAAACAATCCAAAGGTGCTGGTGCTTTCACGCTGATCCACCGTTATTTTGACGGTGAGTGCACCAAAAACCGTGGGATTGAATCGGAATTGGGGCCAACGTATGTTCTGATCATTGCTAACATTTGTCGGCGAACTGTAATCAGGTGAGGAGCATTGTAGTGGCACAATTTCATCGGGATCAACAGTGCCAGGTGTCGAGAGTGTTGGTACGTGAATTTCGCTATCCTTTGTTGTTGTTGTCTGTCGCGTCGTTGATGATGTTGGTTGTCTCGTTGTCGTCGTCCTTGGTGTTGTTGTTGTTGTTGTTGTTGTATATGAAGTAGGTTGTGATGGTACAATGGTGGTCTCTTCCTTGTTATCACATATACGTCCATCGTATACCATGAACCCGGCGAACTTTTCGGGCGTCGTACAAAACATATCGTATTTAGAGCTTTGGTGTATGGGCAAATCCATTAGTTCGTTCAACAACGGGCAGTCACAGTGCCAAGGATTGACCTCGGCGTAAATTCTTAGATGATCGGACACGTCGTTAATGCCAAATATGGTTTTCGATAGCGTTGTTAGTTTATTGTTTGAAATATCCAAATATTCTAAATATTTCATATCTGCAAGGAAATTGATATTCATTGTAAATGATCGTAGATGATGCGTAAAAACTTGCAGGACTACCCTAATGAAAACAAGTTCGATAAAGGAGTTATAATAATAAATCGATAAATTTGTTTACAAATATTACAAGCGAACCGATAAGCATTATTAGAAACGTAAGTACTTGCAGGAATGCCCCAATGAAAACAAGTTCGATAGGATTGTAAAGGAGTTATCATAATTAATCGATAAGAATTAATAGTATCGCCGCAATTATTGTAAGTGATTTCAGTAAACGAACTTACCTCGGAAAATATAACTAGGCAAATACATTATATTCGAGTGTGACAGTATTAAACGCTCGACCATGGTCAATTTCGTAAAGGTATCACTAAGTAATTGATCTGTGAAATTATTATAACTGAAATCGACGTGTATCAGTTTGCCTAGAACCGGATTCGTGGCCGTCAGATTGCGTACACATTGGATACCAGTCTGAAAACGTAAGTATTTGATTTGATTTTGCACATGTTCGAAAAAATCCGGATATATGGCTTTCAGCTCTGTGTTATCCTGTACGATATAGAGGCCTGTGAAATATGTTGATATATTCGTAAAGAGCGTTTTTTCCAAAATCTCTATTTGAAGCTCCTCGAAGACAATGTTCTCAAAAATTCCATTGGCGAATGCGCCACTCTCAAAGGATGTTATATTTGAGATACCAATGTAAATCGTGCGAATTTTATTGTAATAGCTTGATAAAAACCCCATTGGTACCATAGCATGTTGAAAATAATAGTTATATAGATATACTTCGTCAATGATATCACATGTACCGCTCTAGAAATTTGATATCATTATAAACATTTCAAATTTAATTTCGAAAAGTAAAAGGTTTACTTACACTATCTACATTTTCAGACAGCGCCAATGTTAAATCCTCGCCGATTTCGTCTTGGTGACCATTGAAACAGATTATACGGCACTGTACCCTTAGACACTTCCGAGTTGCGGGTCTAATGGCATTTATATCACCTAGATAAGCACTTTTTTGTAAACAGATAGACATCCATTAGTAAACTACGATAACAGGCATTATCATCGCTGTGATAATGCTAAAGCCTTTTTTTTATTCAATATTATCTATCACATTGCTTGTTACTGAAGTATTAAAAAATATATACTATAAATGTATATTTGTAGTAATAGGTCTGATACATGTTCTATACCTTATATTTCGTATGGCTGCCTTGAGAATGGCCGCTGCATGAGCTACATCGGCTCCAAGCGTTGATATATTTTGCATTAAAGCCGTATTACCATTAGATTCATGGTCAAAAGCAAACACTATCGAAACCGTCCAGACAATAAATATATAGAATAGTATATTTAATGATCTGTATTTATTGTGCGGCGAAAACTTCAACTTCAACATTACAATGCATTTAGATTAATCAAATTTTCAATATTTTATGTTTCTCATTGGGCAGTTATAATTAACTAAATTATTGTATTTATTTTTAAAATCATATTTCTATGTTTTTTTTCTTTACTACTTTTTGTTCTAAACCACAATCACTGCAAAAATTCGTATTCTTTGATAATACTTTACCGCATCTACTACAATTAACTTCATCACTAGTACTTGATCCACATTTACTACAAAATTTAGAATTTTCTTCTAACTCTGAACTACAATTATTACAAATCATTTTTATCCCTCCGTAACAAAATTATACCATAATTTACCAAGAAATAAAACAAAAATAAAACAAAAATAAAAAACCAACAAATAATGTTGTCTTTTGATATTATATCG
>JBANCZ010001963.1:0-18156 GCA_037040025.1 Sphaerogastrella javana | reverse complement strand
TTCCCAGAACCTTGAAGGTTTGAAGAGAATCGTGCATGCCCATCTACTGGGGTGGGGGGTATCTTTTGAAGATTTCCTTCCGGGGTGTATCACATCAAAAAAAAAAAAAAAAAAAAAAACACACACACACACACACACACACTCGGCCAAATGAATAGCGAGCTTTAAGTGCTGTGGCACAAGGTGCTCATCCGATTTGCATTTGACTTGCAGATGTTCCAACCCTTTTCTTTGCCATACCTCGTACACAAACTATGGTAGATAGCAACGGGGTATACCCTATAGAATATATAGACATATATTATAGATTTTATGTTGCAATCTAAAGGCAGTCCAATGCCAAAAAGAGGTTATAATGGGGTTCTTCAGTAAATCGGAAAAGAATTACAAAGGAGAACAGAATCAAAATATACTAATCACTGCACTATTTAATGCAACAATTAATTAATTTAAAACCCAGGGCATCTGCTAGTCGAATACTTAACGTTGTTGGGTGGGTTTACAAGCTTCTATGTCTCATCGGTTGCAAGTTTGACCATGTGGTCTCTGTTGGAAGCAATTTTCTAAAGTGGCTTTTTGCGGCTGCCGCTCCATTAAACCCAGGCCCAGGCCCAGGCCTAGACTCAGGTACTACTCTCTACTGCAATCGGCCTAAAAACTGAGCCCAAGCTCCACTCACAGATGACTCGCCCTTTTGGGCGTACTCACATTTCTTATCCACTTCATAGGTTAACAATACGGACAGCAATTCACCAGCATCAGCATGATTGCTATGCTTATCCAGGATATGCAATTCAAGCTGTTCGGGCGAGAAGCCCATGTCCTTGCAGAAGGCGCACTTGAAGCTTTGAGGAGCCAAACCATCAACCAACTCCTCGCCACCAAAGTACAGCTCGAAGTAGCTCTGATTATAGATGGCCTTCATCAGATGATAATACTTGTGCTCATCGGTGGTCTGATTCTTCCCCTGATCGAAGCACTCGCCGCAATAAGTAACGGCATCTCCACACACAATGCACTCGTAACGCCGGCCCATGTCGCCATTTTTAGCGCAGCTTAGGCACTGGCTAGCCTTGGGTTTTTGCATTTTGGAAAACATTTCCTATTTTATGACGTTAGAGCGTTCACCTTATTGTCCTTTTTTGAAATGATTTCAATTTAATTTCCGTAATTTGCTTTAAACGTTGCGGAGTCGAAGAGAACAATTTTAATTCTGAATAGCCACGCGTTGCAAAAAATACAGTGCAGCTCTACAGCGCGAAGTTCAGACGCAGAGCTGCCAACTTGATTCAAACTATTAAGTTTATTTATATTTTGATATTTATCGGAAATGATATCGATTTGTAGTATTTTACAGACTTACTGCGCCTAATGCAAGAAAATAATTTTTTTTTTTTTTGCTTGAGTAGTTAGAATTTTTGAACAAACTGAATATGTTTATAATTCATTTAAGATTTGGATAAGACCCTGGGGAAATTATTATTAATTTCTTTTGCTAGCATTCTAATTCTTGAACCACGACTGTGCATTATTTATATTATAAAGACAAATTTAGGAATCAAATAGGAAATTGTATTGGTCGTTCGATTTACCATTTGTATATGGGATGCATATATTTTGTTATTTTGTTTGCTACAATTTGATTACAAATTAATTGTTATACGAGAAAATCTGGCATTTAAATGTCTTCGACTCAAATAATAATAGTAGATCATACTAATACTAATAATGAAGTACATATACTAGATCTTTAAAATCGTTATTCATTTCCATTTTGTTGTTATCCTGGTCATTATCATCGTCATCATCGTCCTCATCGCTGTCATCGTCATCATCATCTTCATCGTCATCATAGTCGTCGTCGTCATCATCATCGTCATAGAGAAGCTCCGGATCGTCCGCATCGTTAGTGTTATTAGTTTCATTATTATTTTTATTATCATCACTGGACTTATTGTCACTGTTGGTTACGTTGGCATCATTGTTGTTTTGCTCATTGATCGATTCATTAGTAGCTTCAGTAGCAACATTGGCTGTTGCCTTAACTTCAGTTTCGACAGCATTGATAACAATGACTTTCAGTGGCTTCTTGCGGATAGGATCGCTATTGGTTCCATCAACAGGCGGATATTCCTGCTGCTCTGTATCCGATTCATTGTCAGAGTCCAACGATTTATTCAGAATATCCTTCGACTGGAACAATATGGCTGGAATGTGTGGCAGGCCAGACATTTCATTATTTTTTTTGGCAGAAAACTCTGCGAACCAATTGCGATAGTTCTCCAGACCTTTGTAAAAAGATACCATTTCATCGGCTTTAACAGTCTTGGTCTGCTCATTGTCAGCAGTTTGGAATTTGATTTGTTTAGCCTTGCGCTTCACCTGCAGAGTGGTTGGACCCAGCTTGACGGGTTTCAGCTGCTCATCGGAGAGCATCGAACAGAATATTGCCTCCATGAATTGTAGACGCTTGGCATATCCTGGTGCCTGACGCTGCTGACGCATATCCATAGACAGAAACTTGCTGCATAGAAATTTATGCATTTCAGATGAGTTGTCCTGAGTTTGCAGCTTGCTGCTGGGAGTGTACACACCAGGGCGTCCAACATTTGACAACTCAGTAAAGCGCTTCATGAATTGTTCAGTACTTGCGGCTGGTTCGTTGTTGTTGTTGTTCAGCGAACGTACATTCGACTTGGAGCCAGCAGTAGCCCTAACAACATTGATTAGTTCCGGGAACTGATCAATCAAGCGCTCCAATTTGACACGTCTACGAGAGCCACCATCCGCAGTTGCTGCCATTTCAACAAAACGCTGCGGCTGCAGTTCACGGCCCGATGTTCTTATTAAACGTTGCATGCAACCCTCAAACATATTCATTCGATGACTGCGCAATTCCTCTCGCACACTATTAATATGCTGATCAATCAGAATAGTGGGTCGTGCCGATCCAACTGGTGGATGCCCCAAGACGGGAAATGCCAGTGTACTTGCGGCCACAGGGATATTAGTTTCCGCTTCATGGGGGAACGTGAAGGAGCCAACATAATCGGTGAAATCCTCATGATCGGAGTGCTGGCGAAATATGTGCTTATACAGATTGGACGTAGTGAAGCCAAGCTTATTGCACAGGGCACACTTGTAGCTCTGCGGTGCCCTGCCATTCTCCAGTGGCTCCCCGCCAAAATACAAATCGTATTCGCCACGTGTATAGTACACATCCATCATATGAAAATATTTGTGTTGGCCCGTTATTGGCGTCTGTCCGGCATCCAGACACTCGCCACACAAACAATAATCGGGGCACACCCAGCACGAATAGCGACGACCAACGAAGCTGTGCGCCTTGCAGTTGGAACACGTGAAACCCACGTGACGCTCCGGAAGTACCATAGACGATGTCATCATCAGATTCGGAGCCTGCTATGCGAAACAACGTCCGATCATTAAAACGATAAACGACAAACGATAAATGCAAACGCTGAGCTTCTGTGCCCCAAAATGCAATCAAAATCATAGAAACCAAATGAACATAAACATGGAAACGCATGACATATATGTATATATAACAAGTTATTATGGTATATATATATATATACACATATTTACAGCAATGGATCCACATAAATATTTATCTAATTGCCATTGTTTTTTTTTTGCTATGCATTTGTAAACAGCAAAAGTGAATTCAATGTTTCTGCATTATTTACTTACTTCCATTTTCTATTGAACTATTACTTTGTTTATAGCAAAAAAAAAGTTAATTGATTGATTTGATTATCGTGGCAAGCGAATTAATGAATTGTTTTATTTGTTTCTTTAAACAAATTTCTTGCTTCGTCGTTGGTTGAAAGTCAAATGAACGGGGATTATCAAGCGTTGCAATAATTTACAGTAATGTCACCGGTTTGGCGCTGCCAACTCGATTCAATTTAGCGCAACTGATGAAACCGTGACAAGTAGCACTTCACAATTTCACAATTTCACAACTTCACAACGCGAAGGCGTCGAAGGTTTCTTTTACTTTTGTAGTTATTGGAAATATTTGATGCTATTGTTGAAAATTTACAATATTCGCTAGAATATGAAATTGGAAATGAAGTTAACAAAAAAATATGTGTACAAATCGAATGTATTAATTACAATGACTACTATAATTCCATAAAAAAAATGGTCTACATAAGCAAGAAACTCACAATTCGAAATGACATAAAAATCTTGAACGAAATTTTGTTAAATGACTGAATACCAATTGTTTGTAAGGTGCGTGCAAATAAAAGGATTTATTTACATAAATTTATGATTTTACTCACAAAATGAGAAGGTTTTTGTTTTTGTTTTGGTTTATTTGCATTAATAAATAATCTCGAAATTTAGACGCCTCAATGTGTGGATTATGGGCTTGTTAACGCCCCTAAGCCCACCTGTGTTCAGCCCAAACCTTACGCTGGAGGCGTGTACACATGGGTAGAAAGTAAACTGAAACTCTCATTAACATAATAAGCATCATTATTGAAATTTAAAGCAGCGTAAAATGCAGCCACATATAAAGCGCAAATTCGCACAGACCCAGAGAGCGAGAGAGCGAGAGAGCCCGAGAGCGAGAGAGCCCGAGAGCGAGAGAGGGATAGCGAGTGAGTAAGTGTGCCCAGCTGACCTCAATTAAAATAATTTCGTCGTTTTTTTATATATTTTTTTTTTTCGAAAGTTTTGCCAACTTGCATTTTGTATGTTATGAGCGTTAAAAAGAGCCGTTGACATTTCACGCTTTTAATTAAAAAGGACGACGAGAGTAGGACACATTTTGAATGGGAATTTGGAATAGGAGAGGCAACAATTTTGTGTTAAATGCAGCTTCAAAAATTTGCCATAAATTGCAAAATGATTTTAATTGAAACCATCTAACAAAGTGTTGATGACATGATTTACATTAATTACAAAATACACCCACACACACGGACAGATAGACAGACAGATATTCATATAAAAGATTTGCCCCCAAAATCTGCTTATGACAGCTGAAGCGATTTGTCAGTTTCAAATTGAATATAAAGGGCATAAAATCCAGGGTTTTATATATACATACATACATACATACATACATACTTACATACATACATATATATATATATATATATATGTGGTATATATACCAGCATATTAGAGAAGGCGTTTGGTTTGTTCGTTTGTTCGTTTGTTCCTTTGTTTGTTTGTTTATGTGTTAGTTGTTTGTTTTTGTTGGTGGTGCAACCAGACAAAAAGGCCGACACAAATACACAAATTAAGCCATGCTTGGAGATATACTCAATTACATACATATTGCCATACATACGTATGCATGTATGTATGTAAGCCCAAATTGTGCTAAACAAAAGTTTCCGACCGAAAAGATTAAATGGCTTAGATGACTCAGTCAGGCCAAAAGGTGCTGCCTTTGCAGTGGCTAAAAAAAAGGTGGCACACTCTATACCCTATGATGTACATATAAAACATAGTAATACTATATAAACTATGCGTTGTAAAAACAGAGTTTTATTTTTATATATGTATATATATTTTTTTTTACTATATTATCCCTTTGTATGGACTCTGTAGAAAAGGGCTTTCTAATAGATCTTCTATTTCCAATAAGATCACATCTTGTATATATTTTGAATTAAATGATCGAATATTATTTATACATATTATAAATAGAAGGTTTGCTGTAATACTAATGGTAAATAACATGACCACGCCTACAACACCATATCAAGCTTCTAAAGTGACATAAACATAAATATAACATATATTAGTATTATTTTGGAATGCTATACATAATAAAACCTTGAAGTATTGATATATATCATATATTATAATATTTATTGTATATATATACATATTATATTTTTTTTTTTTTTATTGTAATGTATAATAAATTTCTGTTCTAAATTTAAACTATTATTATTATTTCTTCGCACAATTGAAATATTTTTAAAAGTATTATACGCAATCTTAGAGTTTGCCGCCGCATTAACATTATACAATGAAAAGTTATTGTTAGCATTGCTTTTAATGCCATCATTATTAAAATGTTAGGAAACGTTGCTTTGGCAAGAATGCAAAGTTATGCTACAATTAGTGCACAAAGTGTAAATATGAGTATTACTTTGAGTACTTTTACCAAATATGAGTATTACTTTGCTGCTGTACTTTAAGCACTTACATCTGATGAGTTTTCAAGTTTCGAGCTATACGAATGCATATAAATGTATATATAGCTGCTGTAGATGCCCCCAAAAAAATTTATGCCATACTCAGCAAAAATTTCTTCACACCAGTGTAGTGGAAAAAGCATTTTCGATAATTATTACTCAGCAGCAGAAGCAGAGAAGAAACGGAGAAAGTAGAGAGAAAGAGAAATGCAAAAGTAAATGTATTCTGTAAGAATATTACTAAAGAATACCCCCTACTCTTTGTGTGTGAGTGTGTGTGGCTATGAAATATACGTAAGTGACTGTTTAATATTCATAAAAGCATTTTAATTTGCATTTAATTAAATTACTTTTGCACCACTGTTCAGAGCACAACGCGAACAGGGCAACACACATATGTAACTTTTTGTCAAGTTCAATGGATATTCTTGTTGTTGTTGCTGCTGCTGCTGCTGCCACGCCCCTTTGCCATTGCTCCTTTGGCGTGTCAATTATCAAATAATTTGCAAGACATTCTGCCATAGTCAAATTAAATTACAAACCATAGAATTCACAAAATGTAAGGGAAACGCAATGAAAAATTGCACAGCATCCAAATGAAAGGGGAAAACCCAAATTCAAAGGAGAATCTCTATGCTCTAGGGTGTCATTTAAAAGGCAACAGCGCGTTAAATACGTACAGTGAGTAAAAACAGAGAGACATAGAGATGGGAGAAGTAAATTAGAGCGAGACAGCAGTGAAGCATTGAATTGGAATTCCTTCACTCAGTTTTCATCTCGTTTACTTACAATTCAAATTGATGGCCACCATTTCCTCAGCGAGTGTGTTAGAGAAAAATCAATGCAAATCTCTGAAATAACTTGCACAAATTGCTGCCAAAAAATTCGCACTTATTTTTTTTGGAAATTTCAGTTTTTTTTCACAACTCGCAAACGCTGTTGACGCACAGAAATTCGCTAACCAACTGAACTGAGTGAGTGAATGAATGACTGAGTGGCTGATGGCAAGCGACAAAAGCTGCAAGAGACAACAACAACAACAACAACAGAGAAAAAAACTAAAAACAAAAATTCAAAATTATACGGAAAGCCAGGATACACACAGACTTGGCCTCGCCTGCATATATATATATATATATATATATGTCTTTCTTCTATGTGTGTATATACGTTTAGCTGTAGCTGTATTTGTGCCTATACACTAGTTTTAATTCGTTTCGTGTAGCATACTTTTGGGCGTCCGCTGCAAAACTGCGATTCTGGCGATTCTGGCGATTTTGGCGATTTTGGCGGTTTTTTGGCGGTTTTTTGCTGCTGTTGCTGTTGTTGCTGTTGCTGTTGCTACTGTTACTTTTGCTGCTGTTGCTGCTGTTGCTTTTAGAGAAATGTTGCCGGCGACATTTGTCTGCAACTAGCTGTCTTTATGGGCGCCTAATTGCTCCTGGGAGTCTCTCAAACACGAACAGCTGATGACTCAGCCGCTACGGTTTGAGTGCATCATTTGGCCAGAGAGTGAGTGCAAATTTGTGAGTGCCAAATGTGAGTCAACTACATAAATCGAGTCATTTAATCAAATAGATTTGCATTACTGTTAAAACAGCAAGACTACTAAATCTACATTAATTTGTTAATCGCAAATTCAAAGTCTTGCAATTGCTATAGTTTTGCTTGGAGCATGACCATATGTTTTCCAAATTAAATGGTTTAGTTTAGTCATTTGTAGTTCTATTATTTAAAATTGTACATAATTTTCTTGCAGTGTGTAGTCGTAGCTAAAACAGCCTTAAATTGGCCAAATGAACAGAACAACTAGTCATTTTTAAACGTCGATTCTCAAACGATGACAGTTGCTTCAGACATATGCATATATGTGTGTATTTATCTACACACACACACACACACACACACACACACATACACACACATACCGAGAACATCTCGTATACGCCTGTTTGGCCGTACGTGACTGCAGGCAGTTTGTACGCCGTCTAGCAGCCACTTTGGCATTGATTGGCTTTGGCTCCGGCTCTGGCTTCTGCTCTGGCTTCTGCTCTGGCTATGGCTCTGGCTTTTGGGCTTTTGGCGAAATGTCGCCGAAAGTCTGTCACGGCAGCCACTAGACGTTAGTCAGCAGTCGAGAGTGTGTTCTAGTGGTGGTGGTATTTTTTCCCCTATCCACTGAATCCAGCAACAACAAAAAATGGCCAAGCAAAAAAGAAAGGCTTTAGGCCATTGCATACAGGCAAGCGACAAAGCAACATCTGTAGTTGTAGCTGTAGTTGCCTCTGTTGTTCCTTTAATGTAGTTTTGCAGCCCTTGAACTTTTTTATAATATTTTTTTTTTTTTTACTTTTTTTTTGAGTGTATACGTGCATTATGATGATTCATTGCATGAGTCTTTTTGAGTGTTTTGCCAGTGTAACTTACCTAGAAAGAGAGAGAAAGAGAGATCGAATGGAAAAGACAATTAGTAAATGTTATTAAATATAAATGATTTTAATTTATTCATATGTATGTTATAAAAAACAATATAAATATTTTTAAGTTCATTCCAAATGTATTTTTTTTTCAAATTGATTTATATATATTTGTAAAAAAGTAGAATTTAATTCATTTTAAGTTATGATTCGGGAATGGTTTCGATCAAGATTCACATAGATTCAAATATCGCTTTAGGTTACAGTTTCGAGTTTTTAAGAATTTTAAGGTTTTGTTTCGTTCCTTGAATCGTAGTATACATAAAAGAGCATTACACAGTTTATTTCCATGGTCTCAACAAGTACAGTCCGAGACTTGGAACTCTTAAGTCTTTCATCTGTTGCAGCAAAGTTCAGCACTTTTGCAACTATCCTATATACAGCATAGTACAGGTAGTAATTTTACCTGATGCCAAGGAACAAGTTTTATGCTATCTGTGTAACAGTGTGAAGTATGCGGCGGCTAGATATCACATCGACTACAACTACGACTACGACTACGACTACGACAACTCCAAAATGTAGGCAACAATACAATACACAAAACGAAAAAAGAATATGCCGAAAAAAAGGTAGTCTGGCACTTATAGCTCTTGTTTGCAAAAGTTGCTCGAGCTTTGGTGCAGGCAGACAGCGAATGGTCTGGAGAGGAGAGATTGTAGTGCACGTCTTTTCAAGCCAACTGACAGCGCTCTCTTTGCCGAAATGTTTGGCATAACGAAGATAAATTCAAGTTAATCTACATGCAAATTACATTTAACTTTAATTTGCTATAAAATTGACTTTTTCCAGCATGGTTTACCATGTTATTAACAGCATAGAGTTAAGTTTGTTTGTACTTTAACAGTTTAAGCATTTTAACAGAATAATTTAAGTTGGCTGCGGCATTAACAGAAAGAGTTATGACTGGTTGTGCAAGTAACAGAAAATGTTTAGCTGCTTGCTCTTTTAACAGAAAAAGTTAAGTTGGCAGCATCTCTAACAGAAAGCGTAAAGTTGTTCGCTTCATTAACAGAAAATGTTAAGCTGTTTGCGGCAGGAATACAAAATGTTAAACTAGTTGATCTTTTAACATGAAAAATTAAGTTGGCAGCGCCATTAAGAGCAAGAGTTAAGTGGTGTGCTTCATAAGCAGAAAATGTTAAACTGCTTGCACTTTTAACAGCAGCAGAAGTTCTGTTATATGCTGTGCCGTTAACAGAAAATGTTGAGTTGGCTGCTCCATTAACAGAAATAGTTAAGTAGGCTGCGTCATTAACAGAAAAAGAGAATTGCTCAAATGTTTCCTCAATTTCGCCATACTATTAGATATTCAAACTAACTAATAACTAACTAATAGTTAATACTATTATCTGTAAAGCAATTATTTCTCCTGTACGTATTAAAGAAAGTCTGCAAAGAACGTAACAATACCATTTATTGCCATAATACGAACTATCTATAACAGTTTATCAATGCAATTGTTTTTCTGTAACCATTATAATGTATAATAGTTGATTTATCAAGTTTGGTTCAGTTAAATTTCTATTTGCTGTGGCTATTTTCTAGGCGATTGCATAAGCAAATGCCGTCTGCACGTGCACCTACCCTCCATCCTTTCTCCCCAATGTCCCTCTCTCTGAGCTGTCGTACCCAACTGTGCGCGACGTCGCCAAATGAAGCCTGGCGCCTTGGCCCAGACATCAGGCTGAACCACCTCCCACAACAGAGTGCCGCCCGTTGGGTCTGTTGGATTCCAAATACATATGTATATAGTGTATATACAGAACTATATATATATATTCGGATCTAAGTATCAGAATAGGTATCACATAGCAACAACTGCAAATGACGCAGTCACGTGACGTGTTTAGTTTTTGCGATACGGCCGGAACAGGCACAAGAGGTAACAGAAGGGGCTTCAGGTTCTTCTGGTTCTGTTGTCGACTGCAGTTTATCACCTTGGGAATGCAGGTAACTGACGTTGGCTATATAGCCAGTCCTCTGCACATATCGAACTTTTTATTTAGCCAAGAGGCTACTGCACTATTGATTATTTTTTTCTTCTCTTTTGGCATGGCAAAAGCTTAGATTAGGGTCTATTTAAGCAATGTTGTTGGCCATTTGTGAGGCCATTTGGCATTACCATAAGTCAATAAACTTTTTACTTAAATTAGACCTAAATAGAGGTTAATAAAGGCAATGCCTATAGATAAATATTGTGGTTTCTATGTATAATGATATAAATGATATTTGATTCGTAAATTTATGAGGAATTTATAGAATGTTAAAGTAGAGAGTTTTAAGGTTATAAAATTAAGGTTGATTATTATTATACATTATATTAAAATTATAATAAGGACTAAGGATACTTTAAACTGTATCCCATTGCACATTAAAACTTTACAAGATTTTTCAGATTACAGAATAGTATATATTATATAAAGTGTATGAGGAATTTTAAAATTTTTTATATAGAATTTCTTTAGAACATCATACTAATGAAAGCTTCTCAGACCATTTCTAATATGTCTTGTATTTGCAGAGAGTGTGCTACCGTCCCATTGCCATCTTTCAAACCCAGAAACTGTGTTATCAAACACAAGCCACTCACTTAATTAAAGTCACTCAGTCGCACAATCAGCTGTCCCATCCAACTAAAATTAGAAAAGGTTTTATTATTTTTAGGCAAACCCAAAACCCAACCGCAGATTTGACGTTTCTATTCTTAACGCATAGCTTGAAGTGCCTCGAATTTGAGAGTCTGCACTAATGTGCTCTGAATTGTTCACAGCAGAGCATATAGTCACACAGGGGCGTGCCCAAAAATCTATACAAAGGGGGTTCTATGCATCTCTGCAAGTTCGTATTATGGCTGTTAATTTAATGTGATTCAAAATATTAAATACAACATAGAAAGTATAAACATTTCCAACTTGAATACAATTCAACCCCCTTACTACGCCTCTGCTCTAACAGTATGCTCGTTTCCTTTATTAGGCATCCGTAAGCATACTTTGTTTCTCTCTCCTTGCGTTGTTCTTTCGCATTGTTTCTCTATTTACCGCCTCTCTCTCTCTCTCTCTCTCTCTTTCTTAGACCATATGTGCACAGTCAGCAGTTATTTTGAGACCGAGAACGCCCTTCAGTTTGTGCAGTGCATTTAAATTAAGGTAAAACGACAGCACAACAAATGGAGATTAGCTAGGATATACCCTGTAAACAATAAGACAAGCAATGCTATGGAATATATTTAAACTTCTATCAAAATTGCCTGTTGGGGGCATAGGCAGACATAGGGTATATAAGCTATGCTTGATCAAGTTCTGTATTTGAAATTAAGTTATCAAGCATACAGGGTGCTGCAAATGCTTTTCTTTTCTTTTGTTTTACAAGCAGCAAACATTTTATACTACCCTCTTGCATTCACCTTCTCTCTCTCTCTCTCGCTCTCCCTTTCACTCTAAATGCGGGCTTTGTTAACTGTAGCAAATAATAATATACTTCCTTTTTGCACTTGACGCCGTTCGTCTTATTGTTTTCTTTTGCTTTCATCGTGTACTTCTTGGGCTTGGTTTTCCCCCGTTCCCCTTTCCCTCTTCCCTGTTCCCTTTCCTTCGTTTGTTTATTTTGTTGTTTTGTTTGTTTATTTGCCTTGCCCTTTGTTCTTTGTGTTCCTTGTTCTCCACAACTTTTTTTGACTATCCAATTGCATAGCTAATTATCTGTCGGTTTTTCCCCTCTTGTTCGCTTTTCTGCTTTTCTTTTGCTCTATTCAGCTTAACTTGCAGTATTTTTTCCCTTCAATACGAAATTTTCGAAATGTTCGTATTAAAATTACAGTTCTTTTATGATTGACGGGCACTTTTGCCTTTAAAATTCTATATAAGCTTTATGACGCGCCCCTGCCACGCCTCCACATTCCGCTCATTTGAGCATTGAGAGTGCATTCGCTTGGAAAATGCCTTTTCCAGCGTTTCGCTCCGCATTTACTGCGGTGGAGGCACTTGCTCCTATTTGAGCAGCGTATTAAGTACAGCGTCAATTGCCAACAATAGTCGACGGGCTTAAATGGAAGTTACTGCAATAAAAATGGCTCTGAAGTGGCTAAAGAAACAGGTCGATGGAATTTATAGTATAGTCATTGGAAAAGGAATGCCAATTCAGATGCTTCTTTGCTGCAGTAGTTCACATAAGAACCCATTCTCTTATAGTGAAAGCCTTAAACAATCTAGATTGTTGCTATAATTACAGCATATAAATTCCAGCAAAATATCTTTTATAGATTGTTATATTCAATCAACAAATGTATCAATTATTTATCTAAAATATATTGTTTACTTCTATCAGCAATCAACACTTTGTTTTGACATTTTAATTAAAACGTTTGACTAAAAAGAATATCATAAATAATGCAAACTGATAACATTGTATAATTAAAATTAAACATGAGTTCAGTAAATACAATTAATTTAAAGCATTATTATGCAAGAGTGGGCATCATTGACATTATATACTAAAACAAAATATTCTACAAAATATTTAACACCATTTCAAATTTGATGCTTCATAAACTAACGAATTTTCAACACAGAATGCATGTAAAGCCTCTTATATTATATAATAATGAGTGTATTTAGTATATTTACTATCAATAATGAATGACTATAAATAATATTTTGCATTCTGAATATTTCCTACAATTTAATTTTAAAGACTAAATTCGTTTGTTTAGGTATGACATAATAAATGAATATTAAATCCATGGAATACAAGACTTTTAGTTCTTAAAACTTAAGTTATTCAATGTATAATTGCGTTGTACAAAACTTTGCATTAGGGTTGTAGTATATTTAGTGTAGAACATCCTTTTCATTTTAATTTTCCTTACGCTTAAATTAAGTTAACCTTAATTAAACAAGCTGGCAAATTTAGCTTAGCTATCTGCGAAGCTGAAGCTCTTCCGTTGCTCCTCCGCTCTCTCTCTCTCTATCTTTTTCTCTCTGTCTAACTTCAGGTCTCTCTGTAATGCTGCTAAGCTGCTTGGAAGTTAATCAGACGTACAGAGCTACAGATAAACAGAGACAGACAAAGAGCGAGTGAGGAATAGAGAGCAGCACAGGGCGAGCGACTGTCAGCTGCACTGAAATAATGTTGCCATATTCTTGGTTGTTAGTTTAAAATTATCTAGCAATGCGTTGTTGTAGTTGTAGTTTTTTTTGCTGCTGCTGCTGTTGTTGTATAGTTGTTCTGTTGTGGCATGGCAGTTCCAGCAGCAGCACCATCCGCATCAGTGTGAGATGACAAGCACATGGTCAGGCGACATCAACATTCTAATGTTGCGTTGTTAAAATGTCAGTGACACTTTTAGCGTTTGTTATGGCAGCGTCGTCACGGCTGCTTTGTCTCTGCAGCTTACAGCTGCAACATTAAATTTTGTTGCTGTTATTGTTGAAGTTGTTGCTATTAGTGCTGCGATAAACAGGCAACAGTGACGACAACAAACAGAGACACACACACAGTCACCAAATATGCAATTGTGTTTCTCCATCAGTGGGTCTGGCAACGGGCATTAATGCCTGTGTGTATGCATCCACATCCACATCCGCATTCGCATCCACATCCGCATACACATCCGTTCTAGCAATGATGATGGCGGCGTCATCCAAAATGCTCAACAGCAATGCAATTTCGTTGCTCATTCCAATTTGCCATTTGGTATTTGCGTTGCCAGTTTGTATTATTATGACAACATGTCCTTGCTTTGCCCGATGTACACAGATTGTTAGATAAATATGTATACATGTTCATATATGTATGTTTGTACATATGCATATGCATGCATAAACTTGCCTATGTACACACAAGTCTATAAAACACAATGTTGATGCCATGAAAACCCTTAGAATTGCATCCGAAATGAGTTAATATGCCTAAAATGCACTGCTATTCCATATATCAGTTGATATCAATACGATCCTCCGAAAACGCAGTAATCTATAAAAATGTATACACATAAATATATATTCACATGTATGCACCAATACATCTTACAGTTTGTTGTTGTAATTCAAGGCAATGCCACATTTTAATTATTCTGTTGTTACCTTTGTCTTGCAATTCTTTTATTTGATAAAAATTAAATTATTTCCATTTAAATTGAATTTACATTATTGATTTCTTTGTTTCTTTTCTTTACTTTTAAACTCAGTTGCCAAAATGAGTTTTCAATGATTTACAGTTACAATTGCGTTGGAGCTGCCAACTCGTTTCAATATGTCGAAACTGCTTCACAAAGAATTTGAAATTGCATTTATAAAATATGTGCGAAAATTTTAAAATTAAAAATATACACAATATATTGTATGAAAATAAAAATATGTGTGAATATAAAAAGTTGAATGTATTGCAATGGGAATTGCATTTTTGTCGTCTGTGCAATTATGGCAATATCGATAAGTCACTAAATGCTGGTATTTTTTGTGAAGTTTGTGTTGTGTTATCAGTATTTAATCTGTGAGATTTTTGTCTAGCCGAAATATGGGCACATGGAATAGATCGCGCAAATAAGGACGCGAGCAGAAAGAACTTTGTGTTGCCCATTAAATAAATTTGCAATATTGCCTAGCAATTCATTAATATGGCACTTGCCACAAAGTTTAATCAAGGCTAAATGTTTTACTAAAACTATCGAGAAGAACCATTTGGAAGCATGACATATAGATTGCATTTGGTCACACAGCGATGTGTAATTAATACGAAAAAGCATTTATCGATTTTTTTTGTTAACATTTACAGAACAGCAATCGCACGAACCTATACATACAATGACTGTGCTCTCGCTCTCTCTTCCTCCCTCTCTCTCTGTCTCTCTCGTCGTTTATTGTGTTTGATTTTGTTGTTGCGGTTTCTACACTTGTGTGTGTGTGACAAAGCTCCAGTCGTGTGGAAGGTAGTGGTGGCCTTCCTGTACGGAATTCATTTGCGTCCAGTTTTATGAGCGTTCAAATTAGTGCGTTGCCGTTGTCGTTGTTATGGCCGGCAACCCCAAAGTTGGGCCCTTTGATACTCTGATAGTGGGGTGTAGTGCAGGTCTTCGTGTTGTGTGTCCACTTTCCACTTTGTGCAAAGATTGTTTTATGGCCAAAGGCTGTTTAGTTTATTAGCCGCCAACATGCAGGTATACCATATACCATATATATGGTACCATATACATACACATGCTTGGGTAGTTCTTCTTCTGTCCATTCTCACTCCCTTGGGGCCATCTACGGTCTTTCATAACGTACAGTATGTACTTATGTATGGGCGTGCTGTATTGCCGGTAATTAAAACTATTCCACGTGCTGTCTACCACTATACAAAGTAAGTTCGGATCGTTAGGGTGGTTCGGTTGCTCGTCAATGTGGCGCCTTATGCCACGTTGAAGACATTTGAGGCTACATGTTTAACCTTTTGAGTGGAACTCACATCTATTCCTAACGAGCTGCTGACAAACGCTAATTAGCAATAGAACTCTAGATCTGATTGAATCCAGAGTCTAGAAAGGTGTCTCATATATCGGGAAGATTTAGATTAATTATGTGTTTAGTAATTAGCTAGATGGTGGTAAGAAAAAGTCTATAGATATAAATGTACATGTATTTATATAATTTAGTAGAATAAATGTATCAGAAATATAATAAATAATTATGGAATGAATATTCTTTTGAATTGAAGAGATTTAATGTTAAAAATATTAAAGCGTTTGCAAGTCTAAATGTTTTAAGATTGTAGTATATTTAAATTTAAAAAATTAATTAATTTTTTTAGTAGCTCAGGTTATTAAAATGATTTAATGCTCTTTATATGCTGACGCAGGTAATAATTTTCATCTTACACATCATAATTCCGTTTAAGAGCATCAGAAAGTGCCAAACGCAGGCCGCAGAGACATGTACTATATATATACATATATATTACACAATTTTTACCAAAGTAATACCAGAGAGAGAGGGATGGAGAGATAAAAAGAGGCGGGATAAGAGAGAGGGCAACATGTTCAGACAAAAGGCATACAGAACAAAATGCAGCAAAAGCTGCTGCTCCTGATGCTGCTGCTTCCATAGGGAAACTCCAGGGACTCAAGAGTTGGGGACAAGAGAAGAGAAAGAGAGAGACAGAGAGAGAGAGAGAGAGAGAGAGAGAGAGCGCGTGAGAAAGAGAGAGAGAGAGAGCGCGAGAGAAAGAGAGAGAGAGAAAAAAAAGGGAAACAAAGAGAGCGCGGCAAGTGTGAAAATTATGCGTTCAATGAAAATATTTGGTAAGCATCCCGCAGTGTCCCGGATGTCTGCATTGTACTCCATATGAAAAGAGGGAAAACCGAGCAGCTGCTGCTGCTGCTGCTTCTGGACTGCCGCACTGTGTAAGCCTTTTTAATCCTGGCAGCATCAGGAGCAGCAGTATGCAAAACATGCTCTACTAGCCACTGGTCGAGGGCTTAGACACGACTCGGACGTACCACAATGCAATTTTGCGGTTTACAGGGATACAAACCCATCCCAGTTCCAGCCCACACTCCTGCCCCTTCTCTATATTTGGGTTTGCATTCGCTCTCAAACATTTTTAGAGCTGGAAGCTCAGTTGAGTGCACAATCAGCAGGACACCCGGACGTGCATATGCGTATTATGTATGGTAATAATAAAATTGTCAGTTCACACTTGAGCCCCCTCCCTCCCCCATCCTGCGTCATATTTCCATAAATAAAATGTTGCTCTAAAATCTGGCCTTAACTATACCGTAGAGGGAAAGAGAGAGAGAGAGAGAGAGAGAGAGAGAGAGAGAGTATAGCCCTCTGCATGCTGTGCATCATTCAGATAACAAGTTGACCGCATTGGCCAACCGGAAGCCAGGCATCCGCTACAGTGGGCTGCTCCTGCTCCAACTGACTATTCAGTTATAGTATATATTATATAGTATAATGATTTTTATAGGTCAGGCAACCAATGAAACCTCAATGCAGAGTTTCTTTTGTGCGTACTCTTTGATGGTCAAATTTGCTTTTTCCCCTTGACTTTAAACAGAACTACTATAATAAATATAATTTCTTGCATTAACTTAATGAACTTTGGTTTTTGTTTTTTTTTTTTTTTTTTTTTTAGTTTCATTAATTTAATTTATGCATATTTTATACGATCATTATAGCTGGTATTAATAGCACACATATCATTTTATTTTTTATCATAATGATTCTCGCCTGTGGTTTATCAGGCACGCGCATCACTGCACAATGAGGCGCAAATGAATGCTTAATTTATGCGATTATTCTCACTGATTTATCTATAAGCACATATTAAATACGGTACCAAAAAAAAAAATATGTATAAAAATATAAATTTATTCCTATATTTATGCGATTTTTTTTGTGCATTTTTTATCTCTGGATTCACAGATTCTCTGCGTTTGTCATTTGAATTTGATATACAAATTCTGTTTAATCTCTCCAAAAGTCAAGGGAAGGGTTATACTC
>JBANCZ010001962.1:0-18166 GCA_037040025.1 Sphaerogastrella javana | reverse complement strand
GCTGCACACCTGCGCAAAGAATTATTGATTGCAGCGCGACACATTTTTGCTACAGATTTACGTCAAAGTATGGATTAATAATAATGATGCTTTATTAAATGAAGCTTATTCACTTTTCTATTTGTTACTATTTGTACAGAATTCATACCAATCATAGACAAACTGTTTGATGAGGATCTGTTGATCGGTAAAGGCGTTACGTTAGATTCTATACGACCGTTGGCCTACTCAACACTGGCCGATCTGGCACATCATGTGCGGCAAAGTTTGAGCTTGGACGTGCTAACAAAAGCGGTTAATTTATTTGCGAAAAATGTGCACGATGAGACTCTTGCTGTAGGCATACAGACAATGTCGTGCAAGCTCTTATTGAATCTGGTGGATTGCTTACGACATCACAGTGAAATCGATCCACAGCGATCAAGGAATATTCTTGGTATTCTGTTGACAGTATTTGTTAAGAAGTTTGAGACAATTGCACAAATTCAGTTGCCATTGATTATACAAAAGTGGTATGTTGCATAATTATCTACAAATCTTTCCAATTCAGCTCGGTCTTATTCATTTCAACAACACTTTATTTAATTCAACAACAGTAAAGGGCAGGCTCAAGCCTCAAGCTCACTGCCTAATGCTGCAGGCTCAGGCTTTTCACTTCCTGCTGCTATAAATGTGCCAGACGTGAAGGATGTAAGTATTGTCGAAAGCTCAATCCTATATTACGAGAATAGCATTAATGACTACGGTTACATCATTGCTCTTAGGAACAGCTAGGTGGTGGTGATCAAAGCAAAACGTTACCAACAGGCAACCAATTGGTTTGTTCAGTGAATGTGGCTGAGTTTCGAAGTCTGGTGAAGACATTGGTTGGAGGCGTCAAAACCATAACATGGGGTTTTTTCAACTCAAAGGTCTGAGATTGTTAAATTTATCTTGAGCTTTTGCTAAATTATTCATGATTTCTAATGTAGGTACAAATAGTGGATAACACTACACATATGCAGGATAAGCTATTTGGTCCAGAGATTTTAAGTACATACATTGACTTGGTGCATTTTGCAATGGAAGCTTTGGATATATACACAATAAATGTGAATCCGAACCAACAGCGTACATCTGGACTGATATCCCGAAGCAAGGAAGAGAAGGAAGTGTTGGAACACTTTAGTGGCATTGTATGTACCATATTTTAGATATTATGGTGAAAGTATTTTGACGTCTTGTTATATTGATTAATATCATTTTGTATTGACAGTTTCTAATGATGCATTCGCAAAACTTTCAAGAGATTTTTGCAACAACAATTGATTTTCTGGTAGAACGAATTTATAAGAATCAATCGCTGCAAGTGATTGCCAATTCATTTTTGGCAAATCCCACAACATCGCCTCTGTTTGCCACTGTTTTGGTTGAGTATCTGCTGGAGAAAATGGAAGAAATGGGCTCAAATGTGGAACGTTCAAATCTGTATCTGAGGCTCTTCAAACTTGTTTTCGGAAGCGTCAGCCTATTTCCAGTTGAAAATGAGCAGATGTTGCGGCCACATCTACATAAAATTGTTATACGGTCAATGGAATTGGCATTGATATCGGATGAACCGTATAACTATTTTCTATTGCTCAGAGCTCTGTTCAGATCAATTGGTGGCGGTAGTCATGATTTGTTGTATCAGGAGTTTCTGCCACTGTTGCCAAACTTGCTTGAAGGCCTTAACCGTTTACAGAGCGGCTTCCATAAGCATCATATGCGCGACCTGTTTGTTGAACTGTGTCTAACAGTGCCTGTGCGCCTGTCATCATTGCTACCATACCTGCCTATGCTAATGGATCCATTAGTCTCTGCATTGAATGGATCCCCAACGCTTATAAGTCAGGTAAATAATCACGCACACACACACAATAAAGGCAGCTATGGTATTTTCAACTCACAATATATTTTTTGACTAATTTAGGGTTTGAGAACTTTGGAACTATGTGTGGACAATTTGCAGCCAGATTTTCTATACGATCACATACAACCAGTGAGGGCCGCTTTGATGCAAGCCCTTTGGAAAACATTGCGGAATCAGGACAATGCAGCGCTTGTGGCATTCCGTGTGCTCGGTAAATTTGGCGGTGGCAATCGCAAAATGATGGTGGAGCCACAAACCTTACATTATGATCAAAACGAGAAACCAAAAATATCAATAGTCACGTACTTCCAAGACTACGAGAAACCCATCGAGTTCCCAGTTGACTATGCCATTGAATCGGCATTCAAAGCATTGAGCTCAAACACAACAGATCAGTTTTATAGACGACAAAGCTGGGAAGTAATACGCTGTTTTCTAGCTGCGTTTATAAGCCTGGATGACGAGAAGCATACATTACTCAAGCTATTTACGCATAATGACTTCCTTGAAAGCAACATCATGAATTGGCCCATATTCCACAATAAAATCGAAACATCCAGTGTGCGTGGCACGCATCAAACAGCGCTAATTGGCATGCTAGTGGCCTCAGCCACCAAGGATTTACGAGACTCAGTATGCCCGGTTATGGCTGCTGTAGTGCGACACTATACCATGGTGGCAATTGCACAACAGGCTGGACCATTTCCACAAAAGACCTATACCTCTATTGGCATTGATCCCATGGTGCTCATTGATGCCTTGGCCTCCTGCATGGGACACGAGGAGAAGGAATTGTGTAAACCGGGCATTGCTTGCATGGGTATAATATTAGATACGGCCACAAACATAATGGGCACTAAAGACAGAGCCTGCAAGCTGCCTCTGATGCAGTATCTCGCCGAAAAAATGACTGCACTTTGTTACGATCGTCCATGGTATGCCAAGGTTGGCGGTTGCCAGGCCATACAGTTCCTATGCAAGCACATGTCGCTGCGAGCGTTATATCAACATCTGTTCAATTTCCTTAAGGCCTTCATGTTTGTGCTAATGGACTTAGAGGGCGATGTGTCAAATGGTGCGCTGGATATTACAAAGAACTATATGAAAACCATGCTGGAGATTTGTCTGTCGCCCATAAGCACAACAGCGCGCACTGATGAACTGGAAGAATTGCAATCTAAGGCCACATATGAAGTAATACATGAGCTTGTGCGTCATATAACAAGTCCTAACTCGATCGTGAGGGAAGAGTCCATGATTTTGCTAAAGCACATTGGCTCGATACAGAAGAAAACTGTTTCGGAAGTTATGAATCCGCACAAGGATGTGCTAGCAGATATAATCCCGCCCAAAAAGCATTTACTCAGGCACCAGCCGGCAAATGCACAAATTGGCCTAATGGACGGCAATACTTTCTGCACAACATTACAACCTAGACTCTTTACTATAGGTAAGTATTGCCAGCAATGTTATAACTATAATAATTATTATCAATTGATTTATGGTTGTATTACCTCTTACAGATCTTACGAATACGTACCATAAACTCTTCTTTCATGAGCTGCTTACCTTGAGTGAAGCTGAGGATGCGACTTTAGCTAAGCTTGATTGCTATAAGAATGTCTCGAATCTAGTGCCGTTGCGTATTAGTGCGTTACGTGCTCTGGCAGCATGTCATTATATCAATGATATTGGCTATAAGGAGAAGATTATCAACATTATATTCAAAGTGATGGAGAACGATAAGCCAGAGTTACAGGAGACATCCTACCAGTGCATGAAAACCTTTATTACGGGCATTACGTTGGAGCGAGAAAAAGTGTGTTGGCAATGTTATGAAATTATGTGAAATATTTTGCAGAATAACTGAACGGTCTATATATTGCAGATTCAATCAGCCATGCGTCCCCTATTGCTTAAGCTGGGCGATCACAGAAACCTTTCTATTCCGGCCATAAAGCGCTTATCGTACTTCACGCAGCTATTTCCACAAATGTTTAACGAGAAACTGAGCGAGCAAATATTGCAGCACTGCACCAAAATTATTGAAATATTTGTGGGACAATATAAATGCACAAACGAGAGCATGAACTTCTTTGCCACATCTAAAGGCGGCGAGTATGAGCAAAAGATTGTGACTCTTATTGAGATGTTTTACCACATTACGGCATCATCAAAATATATTGAGAAATTATGCCAGCTGGTGCTGCAAACGGAGAGCAATTTAATGATAGAGGCATCCAGTCCTTATAGGGAGGCTCTGCACATGTTCCTGCAACGCTTCCCATTGGAGACCGTTGATCTATTCATGATGGAGTCGCTGATGGGTGATCCGCAGTGGAGTCGCTTTTTCATCTTCATACTGAAACACAAGAACGGCCAACTGTTTCGCACGGCCATCAAGAACTCGAAGTACACGGTGCTGCTGGAGTATCTTAATAACAGCACAGATCCAAATAATCCCACCAAATATGAGGTGCAACATCAAGCGGTGCTTATTATATATACGCTCATGAAACTGGACGATCAGTGGATACCCACTAGACCCGATATCGTAGATGCATTAAGGAAAATGTGGTGCAATCATTTGTATCAATCATGCATCGAGAATGTCGTCTGCGATCTGTGGCATTTGGTGGGCAAAATACTTTTGCTCTACTTCTCCAATAATACAAATGACATTGATCTACTCTTTCAACTGCTGCGTGCATTGTGTCTACACTTTATACCGGACGTCTATTTTCTGCGTGACTTTCTACAAAATACAGTGGCCCAAAGTTTTACAGTCAACTGGAAACGGAATGCCTTTTTCTACTTTGTCGAAAACTTCAATAACAACTCATTCTCTGAAGACCTGAAGGCAAAGATCATAACTGCCGTGCTAATACCATGCTTTACGGTCAGTTTCGATAAGGGCGAGGGCAACAAATTGATTGGTGCACCGCCGACGCCCTATCAAGAGGATGAGAAGAACATTGTCTCCGTCTTTATCAATAAAGTCTTCGATCCCGATAAACAGTACGACGACGCTGTACGTATTGCCCTGCTGCAGCTGGCGTGCCTGCTTGTTGAACGCGCTTCCCAGCACATTCACGACGGCGATGCGAATAATAAACGCCAGGGCAACAAACTGCGCCGTTTGATGACGTTCGCTTGGCCCTGTTTGCTGAGCAAGAACTGTGTGGATCCCACAGCGCGTTACCATGGCCATTTGCTGCTGGCCCACATCATTGCCAGGCTGGCCATACATAAGAAAATCGTGCTGCAAGTATTTCATTCGCTGCTCAAGGGACATGCGCTGGAGGCCAGGCCAATTGTGAAGCAGGCCCTGGACGTACTCACTCCAGCGATGCCGTTGCGTATGGAGGATGGCAATACCATGCTAACCCACTGGACGAAGAAGATCATTGTTGAGGAGGGCCACGCTATACAGCAGCTCTTCCACATACTGCAGCTTATAATACGGCATTATAAGGTAAGTTTTATTTTTAAATTGTTATTTAATAATAATCAAACATTTTATACTATTCGATACTTCCAGGTTTATTTTCCTGTACGTCATCAATTGGTACAACATCTCATCAATTATATGCAGAGATTGGGCTTCCCGCCCAGTGCATCGATTGAGCATAAAAAGTTGGCTGTTGATTTGGCTGAAGTGATTATTAAATGGGAGTTACACCGCATTAAAGAGGATGAGCGTGATGTCAAGATTGAGGAGTCTGGAGATGATCTTAGGGACATGCAACAAATGAAACGTTTCAGCAGCGAATCAGCGGAGTTTCGTAAAAAATCAGCCGAAGGCTCAAATCAATCATCAGTTCAAGGCAATTCCATCACTTACATTACGTTAAATTGGAAAATTCAATAAATTTGTATCTGTGTTATAGGTATGGGCACGTATCCCAGAACGGAAGATGTGCTTCGTTCTATAGACAAATCATATTGCGATACAGTACTAAACTTCCTCGTTCGCTTGGCATGTCAAGTCAATGACCCACAGCCTGGGCTAATCTCACCAGGTGAAAATTTATCCCGAAGGTGAGTTTAAAGATCAAGTGGTTCTACCTCTAATCGAGTAATGAATATTATATAAAACACATCCGCTTCTTGTGGATTTTAATTGTTGGTATACTGACCAAGTCTTCTAAAGAATAATGATGATGATGATTTATACTGAAAACGTGTCTTATTTGATCGTTTCAGATGCGTGATGCTGTTAAAATTGGCAATGCGGCCAGAAATCTGGCCACAACCATTCGACATCAAGTTAAATTGGCTGGACAAAGTACTGATAACAATCGAGACGCCTCAGCACAATTTGAACAATATATGCACAGCTATAGATTTCCTTACGTTCCTAACGACAATACTGAGTCCCGAACAATTGGTGACAATCGTCCGACCTGTGCAGCGTGGCCTATCGATGTGCATAATCCATCAGAATACGCGTATTGTGCGTTTAATGCATTTCTTTTTGACGCGATTAATGGCCATCTTTCCGCCAGATGCACAGCATAAGAATAACGAATTGGATGTACTGTATACGGGTATTACCAAAATGATAACGGACAATCTGACGTTCTATGAGAAGAGTCCACAGCCGAATGCATCGTCGCTATTTGGCACATTGATGATACTGAAGGCATGCACAACGAACAATCCCAGCTATATCGATCGAATTCTGGTGCAATTTATTAGGGTGTTGAATCGTCTCACCAAGGATCACATAAACATCAATACAAACACACCAGTAAGTGCTCAACAACCGTCAGATTCGAATTCATTGCCATTGGAATTGTTAGTGCTGTCGTTGGAGTTGATTAAGAATCGCATATCTATCATGAGCGTGGAAATACGCAAGCTATTCATAGGCACCATTTTGGTTAGCTTGATAGAGAAAAGCTCGGATGTGAAAATCATAAAGTGCATCATCAAAATGCTAGACGATTGGGTCAAAAACAAAGATTCCACACAGGTGCCATCGATACGCGAAAAATCGGCGCTGCTGGTAAAATTAATGCAATATGTTGAGAAGAAATTCGCCGATGAGGTTGATCTAAATGTACAGTTTCTGGAGATCATCAACTATATTTATCGTGACGATGTGCTGAAGCAAACGGAACTAACCAGTAAACTGGAAGGGGCCTTCCTCAATGGGTTGCGTTTCCAGAATCCACAGATACGCGCCAAATTCTTTGAAATATTGGACTCATCGATGCGGCGCAGATTGCACGATCGACTCTTGTACATTATTTGCTCACAAGCATGGGATACAATTGGTGCACACTATTGGATCAAGCAATGCATTGAACTACTTATACTAACAGCGAATACAACGTACCAGATACAATGCTCGAATGAAGCATTCAAGGTGCCTAGCATCACCTCAGTGATTCCCACGAATGCCACGGATGCGCAGGAGAATAGTTTCGTATCATTTTTGTCCTCTCAAACAGAATCGTTTGAAAATGTTCAGAATATTGATGATAAAGACGATGTCTTTGATATCGATTTGAAGCTGGAGTTCAGCTCAGTGCGTAAGGAAGATTGTCAGCAAATTGTGGGAACGCGACGTGACACATTGATGGAGTTGATACATAAGCAAGCGGATTTCCTTGAAGCAAATCGTAACATACGAACGGATCAAATGCTGGTGGCTACATCGCAGCTGTGTCACATGGACACGCAATTGGCCGAAAACGTGTGGCTCAATATGTTCCCCAGCATATGGAATATATTCACAGAAGATCAACGCCTCAATATATCGAAGGAGCTAATACCATTCCTATCATCTGGCACGAATGTCAATCAAAAGGACTGCAGTCCCAGCACGCTCAACACATTTGCGGAGAGTTTAACGAAATGTGTGCCTCCGATATATATACCACCGAACCTATTGACATACTTGGGCAAATCGCACAATCTCTGGCATCGTTCCATATTGGTGCTTGAAGATTTGGCTGTGGCACACGCGGCGCGCAGCGAGTGCGCCGATCCCACACAGCCCGAGTACGATCCTCAGCATTTAAATAATATATACGATTCGCTATCGAAAATGTATTCTGCCATGCTCGAGGAGGATCTTTGGGCCGGACTTTGGTTGAAATGTGCACACTATCCAGAGACAAACATTGCCATCTCCTACGAACAAATGGGCTTCTTTGAAGAGGCTCAGGGTGCATATGATTTGGCCATGTCAAAATTTAAACAGGACTTAAACAGTGGCCTAATTAACACGGACATTAATGGGGAATTGTTGCTTTGGGAAAAGCACTGGATGCGCTGTGCCAAAGAGCTTAACCAGTGGGATATTCTATTGGATTATGCACAAACGAATCGAGAGAAAAATATGTTCCTCATATTGGAGAGTTCCTGGCGTGTGCCCGACTGGAATCTCATGAAGGGCGCCTTATCCAAAACGGAACAGTGCTACTCAAAACACTATGGCTTCAAATTAAATCTATACAAAGGATACTTGTCTATTTTATACCAGGAGGATCGACAAGCTGCCAGTGTTGAGCGTTACGTTGAGGTCGCATCCAGTATGTGCATACGCGAGTGGCGACGTTTGCCCCGAATCGTCTCTCACATACATCTACCGTATCTGCAGGCATCTCAGCAAATTATGGAGTTGCATGAGGCCAGTCAAATTCATCAAGGCTTAGCGCAATCGCGAAATTCGTCGTTGCACGATATGAAGGCAATTGTTAAGACTTGGCGCAATCGATTGCCAGTCATCTCGGACGACTTGTCACACTGGAGCGATATATTTACGTGGAGGCAACATCACTATCAGATTATCACGCAGCACCTGGAACAGCAATCAGATCAAGGCAGCACCATGCTGGGTGTGCATGCATCAGCTCAGGCGATTATCTCGTTTGGCAAAATTGCCAGGAAGCATAATTTGACTGGCGTGTGCCAGGAGACATTATCGAGGATATATACTATTCCTTCGGTGCCAATTGTCGATTGTTTCCAGGTAACGAGAGAGATAGATATATAACCTTAAATTTTGTTATAATACATTTATTTTAATTGTTCGCAGAAAATCCGACAGCAAGTGAAGTGTTACCTGCAAATGCCCTCAACATCGGGCAGAAATGAAATCAACGAAGCCCTCGAGGTCATCGAATCGACAAATTTGAAATATTTCACCGGCGAAATGAATGCCGAGTTTTACGCATTGAAGGGTCTGCTCTTGGCACAAATTGGACGCACTGATGAGGCCGGCAAATCTTTTAGCGCTGCCGTTCAGCTGCATGATGGTCTGACCAAGGCCTGGGCTATGTGGGGCGATTATATGGAACAGATCTACCTGAAGGATAAGCAAATTTCAATTGGCAATAATGCTCTGATTTGCTACCTTCATGCGTGTCGCAATCAAAACGAGAGTAAAACTCGCAAATACATTGCAAAGGTATTATGGTTCTTATCCTATGACAGTTCCGGCGATACCCTAATCAACACTTTCGAGAAATATGTATCTGGTATACCGCCGTCGTACTGGCTGCCCTGGATACCCCAATTGCTCTGTTGTTTAGAGCAATTCGAGGGCGAAGTTATACTTAATCTATTGAGTCAGGTATGGAAGAATAGAAATTTAATTATTACTATATTATTAATACAATGTTTTATTTGGTATTTTAGATTGGCAGACTTTATCCTCAAGCGGTATACTTCCCAATTCGCACACTATATCTCACTTTGAAGATTGAGCAACGCGAGAAACACAAGTCGGCTGAACAGGCTGTATTTGCTGGCAAATTTGCAGCTTCTGTAAGTATAATAACATAGTCCAAGTTAAGCTAGAGCGAATAATTAAGTCTGAACATAAATCTCTGCGGTGGTTGTACTCTACTCTCATTTCATCTTGATAATATCTTTTTGTAGAATCTGGAAAACATTGCATCCATATGCGGCAGAAATCAAGTGACTGTGACGTCTGTGAATCCAATTAAAGCCACACCGCCCATGTGGAGATGTTCAAAGGTGATGCAGCTGCAGCGTGAAGTGCATCCAACTATCCTAAGTTCGCTAGAGGGGATTGTGGATCAAATGGTTTGGTTCAGAGAGAGTTGGACCGAGGAGGTACTACGTCAGCTGCGACAAGGTCTAATCAAATGCTACGCCATAGCGTTTGAGAATCGAAACACGGTGGTCAATGCCACTATAACTCCACACACATTACACTTCGTTAAAAAACTGGGCTCAACATTTGGTATTGGAATTGAGAATGTGCCCGGGTCTGTGACCTCGTCCATTTCCCACTCAGCAGCATCAGAGTCATTGGCAAGGCGCGCTCAGGTCACATTCCAGGATCCAGTTTTCCAAAAGATGAAGGAACAGTTCACAAACGATTTCGACTTCTCGAAACCAGGCGCTATGAAGCTTCATAATTTGATTTCGAAATTGAAGACTTGGATAAAAGTGTTAGAAGCAAAAGTGAAAAAGTTGCCCACATCCTTTTTAATCGAGGACAAGTGCAGATTCCTGTCAAACTTCAGCCAAAAGACAGCCGAAGTTGAGCTACCAGGCGAACTTCTAATACCATCGTCATCTCATTATTACGTCCGCATTGCACGCTTCATGCCTCGTGTAGAAATAGTACAAAAGAACAACACGGCTGCGCGACGACTGTACATAAGGGGCACAAATGGCAAAATCTATCCGTATCTTGTTGTGCTCGATTCGGGGCTGGGCGATGCACGACGCGAGGAACGTGTGCTGCAACTGAAACGCATGCTCAACTATTATCTAGAGAAACAGAAAGAAACCAGTCGACGGTTCCTAAATATAACAGTGCCACGTGTCGTGCCCATATCACCACAAATGCGTCTGGCCGAAGATAATCCCAATAGTGTATCCCTGTTGAAGATATTTAAGAAGTGTTGCCACAATCTCAAAATGGATTACGATATGCCGATCGTTAAGTACTACGAACGTCTCTCTGAAGTCCAGGCACAGGGCACCCACATATCACATACCATACTGCGTGAGATCTTCTCAGAGGTGCAATGTACTATGGTGTCCAAAACCCTGCTCAGGCAATGGGCATTGTCCACGTTTGCGGCGGCTACAGACTTTTGGCAATTTAGGAAAATGGTAAGTTTAATTTGTACTTTGTCCGACAGTAATCATGATATTTATTTGAAGTTATTATTCAAATTCATTTTGATGTGTTTGCAGCTAACACTTCAGCTGGCGTTAGCCTATCTGTGCGAACATGCTCTGAACTTGACGCGACTGAATCCAGATATGATGTACCTGCATCAGGACTCTGGCCTGATGAACATTTCGTATTTTAAGTTCGACATTAATGATGATAAGGAGCAGTTCAATCAGCATAGGCCGGTGCCGTTCCGTTTGACGCCAAATATTGGCGAATTCATAACAAACATTGGCATCTCGGGACCTCTATCGGCTGCTATTGTGGCGACAGCACGTTGTTTCATACAGCCCAACTATAAGCTTAGTTCGATTCTACAAACAATCCTGCGAGATGAAATTATCACGTTGCAGAAGAAAGGCTTTAGGCAAAGCAAAATTCTCGAAGCCTACGACGAATCGTCCAGCGATAGTAACTCAATGGAGCATACGGTTAGGGTGGTTAATTCCGCTGTTGATATTATACTATTACGTTTAAATAAGATATCGTACTTTGATAATATTGAAAAGAAGAAAGTTTCAGCGCTTATACAATCGGCGACGAATATTGACAACTTGTGTCGCATGGATCCAGCTTGGCATCCGTGGCTCTAAATTAATCATAATCATAATTTGCATACTAATATTAATGAATTTTCATTTAAGATTTTAATTATTTTCTCTGTATAATTAATGTAAATAAAGACATTATTTCTATCGTACAACACCAGCACTCAAATAGTGTATGGGCTACACAAAGCCCGGGTAATGCCGATTATCACCTCATATATGGAACGCATGCGCTTTTTGCCATAATCATCATTATTTGGGGGTTGCACGAACCCCAATACATTGATATACATTTATAGCAATTCCATCTTGGCCAACCCCCAAACTATACCACATTCAGTTGAAAGAGCAAGCCAAATTTACAACAAGAAAGTTGCCAATTTTTGTATTCTTATAATTCATACGTCACAGCGTATAGTTAGTTTAATATGTTTTTAACAAAGAAACGCCAAACAGAGTCAATAATTTCAATGTTTTTGTTGCTATTATTATTGCCATTGAAAGTGCACGCTGATGAAAAGAACATTAACAAATTGCTAAGCAATCAGGCAGTTGTCAGCCGCCAAATAATGTGTGTTCTTGAGAAAAGTCCGTGCGACCAACTAGGACGACAACTGAAAGGTAAACTTCTAAAGTACTACTCAATTTTCTAATGGAATTACAATCGAATAACTTCAACCTCCTCGTTACTATACATGAATTGAAATCGTTTCTTGAATCAAATGAAATTACAATGTCTGACAAAATTATGACAATGAAAAACAAGGCTCTGTTGGGCCAGATACAGAAAACTTTCATGGGGTCTGTTGGGTTTGTAGCACTGCTTAATTGTGTTAAAAGGAAGCAGTGAACATTGAGGATATTTAAAGTAATTCGATATTAGTTTTTATTTCAAAATATTTTGTAGTGTTCTTTAATTAATTACAAAACATTGTATTGTAGTAAAAGAAATGATTGTCGTATTAAATTAAAAATTATTAATCGAAACACTATAAAATATGTAGATATTCATGATCGATAGATAGATTCGAAATTTAATGAAATTAATCATAATAATCGTCATTCTTTATTCACTGTTCTTAAACAAAAAGACGATTCCGATAGTTGTGTTAAAAGATTCATAAGTTATATGACTCGGAAAACCGATTTTAAATTTTTGGATGTATAGCATCATCTAGCTATGATGAATCTCGGATACCGTTAGATCTAACCTATTTCCTATCTATTAGAACAAATATACTTATAATATTAGAATGCATACAAAATAAAAATATACCAAATAATAATGAAAATACTTCTTACTATATTATTTTGTAGCTGCTCTTCCAGAAGTAATTACAAGAAAATGCCGGAATTGTTCGCCTCAGCAAGCACAAAGTGCTCAAAAACTGACGGCATTTCTACAAGCTCGCTACCCGGATGTCTGGGCAATGCTTTTAAGAAAATATCAAAGTGATTAAAGCAGTTTCATTAAAATTTGCTACTGTTCTCTATAATAAGAATAAATTTACAGATATTGAACAATTTGTTCGCTTAGTATCATTGTGTTTAGGCAATGCTATAACAAGTGTATTGAAAAATAAATTTTGCATTGGCTTATAAATAAATCAAGCAAACATATAACAGAAATTAATTCATCGAATGAACCAGCGTGTCTTTAAATTACAAATTAGTTAGTATCTATGTATGTAAAACATATTCACTCCAAGCTTTTCAAATCCAATCGATAACTCTTAAAATATTTGTGCACGAATTTTGCATTGTTTAAAACTTATCGATATTTCTACACAAGTATAGTGAATTTGTGACAACATATCGATAGATGCAATTGCGCTTTGTGTATATTTAAAACTGATTAAAATACACTAGAATTCAGTTGATTTTTTATTTAAAGTCTATAATATACCATTTAATAATTGAACCTTATTTGAAAACACCAACAGTATATTAAATATCTCACGTTCTGCCACGGGCAGACGTTTGTTCCACATGTAGTGCAGGTATATAACGCTGCAATAGGCAAACAGAAACCTAAAGAATAGCCGGCGATTGGGCGTCAATAACCCCAGCAGCTGTAACCGTGGTTGCAGCAAGGCGCGTCTTAAGCTCTGCTCGCAGTTATCGATTTCCAGTGTTGCCCAGCAATGTCGATGCGTCCATCCGTGCGCTGCCAGCACTTGATTTAGCTGCATCTGTCTGGCGACATAGACCCAGGATGTATCAAATGGTGAGCCTGTGGCAGCGACCAGAGCATCTAGCGACTGGAACAACAGTCGAACACCATTGGCCAACACCAATATGTCCACAAAGCGTCGCCAGTGAGCGTAAGAGAGCGCAAAGATCATGGTTATATTATAGATCACAATGAGCAGCAGCTGCGGCCCCAGGCAATCCAATAACTTTTGACTAAAACGCGCGTAGGCCACATAGAGATGCTGCAGAGCATTAAGACGATGCTGGATGCGACGCATGGCACGGTAATCCGCCTGCAGAGTCTTTACGTGCAACTCCTTCGTATGAACACTCAGCTCTGTGTTGAGCTGCTCGAAGGATTTGAGCAAGAGGCTAAGGCAAATATTCACCAGATTCGAGGTCATGTCCAGACACCACAGCGCCATTGTGGCAGGCATTACATGAAAAAACAGAAATGCCATCTTCCATATGCTATCCTTGGGCACGATGAAAGCCACTAGAAAAAGCTTGAGCGTAAGCAGTTTCAATGCCAACTGAGCCACCAGCAGCCACGATAGTTTGAGTTTGCGTCGATTCAACCGATACAGTGCTGGCGCCAGACGGAGAAACTGATTGATCAATAGTACCCGACGCTCGTGTACGCGACGAGGTTGCCACAGCAGCAGGCAGACAAACAAATACGGCTGCACGTACAGCATGGTCATATACGGATTCAAGAGCGCCAGGCTAAGGCAGTACGCAAACGGCAGGCCTACCATTCTCGAAATGGTTACACTGTATCGGGTAAGATGCACAGCATTCCCAATGCACTTGTAACGGACTCGTAGAAGACCCAAATAGTAGAACTGTGCTAGGTAAAAGCGCAGTAGTAGCAATGCATGGATGCTAATGTATCTGTTCCCGATTCGAAACGAACGCAGGAACACCATGGCCGCAGCTAACCCAGTTCAAACTGAGAACATGGTTAGTTCAAACATATATGCTGATGAAATGGATATAGTCCTACTATTGACCTGTTAATCAGTTATAATGTACAATGTAAATGTCGTCATTTATGTCCATTGGGGTTGACTAATATCCATTATAAAAATGATATGCTATTACTATAGCTATATCCTCTATATTACCCAGAATTTACGTGGGCATTTATTTACATCGCGCAGTGTGTATATATGCACATAAGGAAACTATCCGGTAGAGCTTCCCTTCTATAGATCCCTGCAATCGTTGTGATCGATAACCCTGACTGCGATGGCTTTCAAATCGATTATTGCAAAACAGACTTCCCTGTGATCTCATTATTAAACGCTATTATTTAAAAGACAGAGTTGTCTTCAAGTGCGCGCATCGGTAGTCAGATATTCAAGTCTACACAAGTGTATATTTGTAATCCCAATTTTCGCATTTTCACTAATTAATAAGGGAAGTTACTTTGGGTGAGTATTTAGTAATCAAATTTGTTATAAATCAAGACAAAGTTCGTTTCCGTTAGAGTATTCCCATACAATTTGTTGAACATTTTAGGTGTGAAATTACTTGTAAATCCCCTTCATTTATTTTTGCATCAGCATAGTTTTAGCGTCTTTTTGAAAGACGCGCAAGTATTTGTTTGTAATTGCCATTTTGAACATTCACATTGATCAATAAGGAAAGTTACATTGGATGAGTATTTTTTGGTTCGATCTACATTTAAATTGCCTAAACCAAGGCAATTTTTATAATCGGGCAAAAGGAGCATAGCGTAAAATATAAAAAAATCGATCAATCATTAACTTTAGAACAGCTAAATATACGCTAATGTTAGGTAAACTTAATACTAAATACAAACTAAAATATTCAAATTGTTTTTTAATGAACGTACCAGTTAGGGTATTCCCCTACATTATTTCATTCTGCTGAACATTGTAATTGTTAAATGAAATTACTCATAAAATTCTCAGAAGTTGAAGTCGACATTGGCACAGATTTAGCTGCTGTCAGCAATATCGCGGCGCAACCAATCGACTAACTCATCCCGCGCACACTCTGCATCCGCATCGAGACATTCCAGCTCCCTGATCTCTGTCAACCAATTCCCGATGATATACCGCTTGATGCAGGGCATGACGCCCAGTTCTCTTAGCGTCCTCAAGCAGTACAGTTGCAGGCGCGGATTCGTTTTCGTGGACATGCGGCGACCTACCCAACAGGGCAGCGGGGTGAACTCGCGACTACGCCAGAGCGCATGCTTGCTGTGCAGCGCATTTAGTAGTATTAGAACCACATATTCATAATCTTGTAGTGGCTCCGCTGCCGGCGTCAGAATGTCATAGAGCAGCTGAATGCCATCGATGGCATCAAAACGCCGTTGACCCTCGCCGCAACGTAGCAACAGGGCAAACGCTTTACTGGTCATATCCCAGAACTTGGGCAGACGATTTAAAAGGCGCGCATGCAGCAATTCGAAGAAGCCCAGTTGGATGCCCGTCTCTGGCGCTGGCCCAAGCATGTGGCAGAGATGGTGCCATAGATGTGGCGGATTGTAGTGTTGGCACGGATCCTTTCCGAAGATCTTTGCCAACGATTTAAAATTCTCATCGTCATCCAGCATTATGCCAAGCACTAGATATAGGAGATTGCAAGTTGTGAGATATTCCCATATTGGTATTACAACTCTTACCCTTGGGCTGGCCTGTTAAATTGCGGAGTATCTCGGCAGCCAAGTCCTCCTTTACTGGCTCCTTTAACATTATAATGCTATAGAATTCAACCCTTAGGCATTTTCGATTCGCTATGCGTTCGGCGCCATCCAAATTACGCGAAAGTATATCTATAAATATCAAAGAATATATAAATGTATGCATTTCACTGAAGAAAACTCACTGAATATCTTCAAATAGATCTCGACTTCGTTGTAGTGCTGTGGATGGTGTTTCAATCGCTTACGAATGAAAGTATTTTTTAATCTGCAATTGTGATTTGAATTCGATAAATCAAAAAGAAAATATCGATAATAAAAGGTTGCAGCATGTACTTTCTTACGATATCCATCTCGAGTATAGCGCGTTGCGCATTCAGTGGATTCAGCAGGAATTCCGATAACGATACAGCAGCTCGCCAGTGGGTGAGGTTCACGTCGCTATCCAGTTCCTTCATTAGTTTGGGCAAAGCAAACCAGCCGTATGCGAGTTGAGCTCGATCCGCGAAATACGTTGAGCTGCCGGGGAAACGCTTCGGGAAAGATTTACAATAGTCGCGTTTGTCCATAGATGTTTGCCACTCTGTATTGGAACTGATTGTTGGCTTTGACATAATTTGAAATAAGAGCTTACCTTTACCTTTATTCTGTATTTGATTAATTGAACTCGAAGTCAGAACATCTTTGATTTCATTTTGTAAAAAGTGATTGCGATATCGTTCCAGTTGCTCCCACATTTTGAATTTATCAGAACACAAATATTCACTTTGTATTGTGTTATTATTGCATCTAAATAAACAGTACGTGTGTTAATAAGTTTTTTATTTCTTCCAAATTGTTATATTTTGAATAGGGTTTTAAATTTGATCCGCTTTCTTGACAGCGTTGCCACAGTGTTGTCGTTCAAATACTCAAATACAAGTGTTGTAAAATTGACAAATGTGAAACGTAACTAGAATTATGTATTTTCACAAACCCTGCAGATGGTCACACTAACATATGTTTCTGCTGCCGTCGCCGTCGTTGGCGGTTTGTTTTTATCCATCTGTGCCGGGCAGTAGACTTAAATATTTGCCGCAGTCAACTGCTCGAAACCTGACTGAATTTTTCTGTGCGCGCGCAATTTTCGTTTTTGTTTTTCTTATTGCAGTTTTTTGATACTTTTCATTTCGTGCCAGCCCTCTGTGTGTACCGTCTGCATATCTCCCTCCTTGTGTCCGCACACACATATGTACATATATTCGTGTTACTGCATACACCGCGTATCCATGAGTGTGTATGCATGAGTGTGTTGTGTTTAGTTTCAGTGTATGCGTCTGCTGCAGCGCAGACAACAAAAGAAATTTGCCGGTTTACCTTCGTCGCTTCCTTGCCCTCGTCTCCGCTCAATGCCGTTATTAGCACTGCCAAAATAACAAATCGAATTTTTCACACAGCACGTTGAAAAATTGTAACAACAATAACGAAATTGGAATCTATTTCCACTGATACACATTCGACCAAAATATACAATATACAATACAATGGCTTTAATAAGACTGGCAAGGTATGTACAAAAAATATATGATCTCAATCTCAAAAAATCGTTCAGAGAGTGTCTTACATTTCGATATACAGTCGACTCTCGATAATTCAAACTTTCGATAATTCAAACCTCTCACTAATTCGAAGCTAACACGAGTTCC
>JBANCZ010001961.1:0-18176 GCA_037040025.1 Sphaerogastrella javana | reverse complement strand
GCTTAACCCTCTAACACGTCAGCCTGCCTGAAGGAACGCATTACGCTTGTATTATTTTGAACAGTAGTCTTAGAGGGTTAAATGCGATTGAAAAAAATATATATAACATTTTGCTACTTAATACGCAAATTTATGCGAACTAAGCTACATTATTATAATCATTTTCAATGGCTACAGGGTATACAACACAGAATACATACGCACCCACACCTAAGCGGAAAACATGGAGCAAATACATATAACATTTGTTGTTAAAATAAAATTACCCAAACGAAAAAAAAGGAGACAAGTTGTGACATTATCAAAACACAGGCGAGAGCGACGAATCACTGATACCCTATAAAATGCATGATAATAAATTTAAACAAAATGGAAATGTGAAACTTCCGATGCGGAGTGAGATTGAGATAGAAAGAGATCTTCAATTAATTTGAATAGTTCTTTATAGTTGGTCAGCCATAGTAAATTAACTAATGCAGCCACAATTGTTTGCAGTGTATTCGGTGTGTATATATCATTCTATTTATTATCTACCATATTCATATGCTGGCAATTAGAATTTCACTTATATGAACACGCAGTCATTCAAACACATAAATACCAAATACCATATTCACATTCACACTCACACACATTCACACACCCTTGCTGCCCCTCCTGATGTCCTGACCAGCCTTTTGCCCCTGACCTCTTAACCCTCGGCATCCATTTGAATCGAATTGTTCGGCTTGACCTTAACCATTTTCTATTTGACAACAACAAAATGCGCTATATGTGAGGAAGGGGAGAACAACGCTTAATTTAGATCTAAATAACTAAAACTGTAAAGATAATACGGAACATTGGCATTGATAATAGCTGAAATATCGAATTAATCCTATCCATATGCATATTCCTTATATTTTTGTAAATATTCAATATATTGTAATCTAATAATGGAATAATAAACAAATGTTTAGAAGGTTGCAGATCTATTTAGAATATAAAGCTTTGACTTATTCTTTTAAAGAAAAGTTCTTTAATAGAATATTAAGGTCTGATTTAAAATAAAATATTCATATATTCGATTCGATTACATATTTCAGTTTAGGGGGTTTACCATTGAGTGCTTTGCAATTGCAACGATGTATATTTGCATTAATATTAGTTGGTACCAATGTTAGCATAATTATTTATTAAATTTAATTGCACTTACCTTTACTATGACATGTTAATCGCTCAGCGAGCTACACCAAAAGCATGACGTCATTACCGTAAGCATGGACCCACGCACACATATGCATATAGCATACATATATTTATACATATATTTACATATACATATATGTACATATATATAGAGCATATGTGGGGGCTGATAGATTGGGAGTGGGTTGAGCGTAGTGCGTTAGATTTTGGCCCGTTTCTAACGGTTCTTAAGGAAACGCAACATTCTTGTTGTTGTGCCAGTGCCTCGGTGTGTGTGTGTGTACGTGTGTGTGCGAAATAATATTCAGAATACTTTTGTGTGAGTAGTTGTAGTTCAGCTGTAAATGTAAAAGAAATCACAGGGATACATATTAGACATAGTTCCGTTAGCTTCTAAACTGATAACACGTATACTCCATTGTTTTTATGCTCAAAACTGAAAAACTTTGTTGTGACAAGTTGTCGACCGCTGCAGAAGGAAACAGAGAACGGAAACATATCAAAAGCGAAGAGCAAACAATTATAAAACCAACCACAGTATCCAAAGCCAAATCTTCCTTGCCCACCCACTAGCCATGGCCAAGAGCCCCTCAGCTGTTGAGTTATTTTGTCTGGCGGTTACCGACTTTTTGCGCTCTTGGTCAATAAATCAAAATGAGTCAACTTTTACAAACACACACACACACGCACATACATATATTAGCAGAGAATGTTACAAGGTCTAATACTATATGTATATAACTTAAAAAGTTTCAATTTAAAGTTCTTTTAAACTGTCTCAATGTTTTCAAATATTTCTTATCATCTTCATTTGAAATTGCTCGCGCACTTGCCAAGCAACTTTGTGCTATAGCAGTTACCCTCTGTTTGTTCACAGCAGCAGTTATCGATATGTAAATGACATCGCCAGGGCTGCCAACTTGTGCGTGCGGCAACACCGAACTGGTTTGTGATTCATTGCTTGTTTGGTGCGCGAGAGTTTGTCTATTTAATGCTTTTAATTACAAAAAAAGGGCAACGGTGTTATGCACTCGGTTGTAGACTTTAATCGAATAGAATATATTGATGTTTAAATAATATTAGCGCTTCAATTGTTATGTTTTAGCGCTGTGTAAGTCAAAATCGATGCTGCACACAGCACGAAACGCATTTGCTGCAAAAATAAATGAATGAATTTCAACAATAATAAAAGCCTGCAAATACAATGGAACGAACGGAATTCAGTCCTTTTGTTTATTGGTCGCAAACCAAGCAGACGCTGCACCTGAAAGTGGATCTTAAAGATGCCCAGGTACATTTTTTATGAATAGAGACAGAGAGAGAGAGCGAGAGAGACTTGGTGAAAAATCAATACTCTACCCATGCCGGCCGGCATTATATTATATTGTTATTGTCGTTGTTGTTTTTAGGGTGTAATAGCTGATTTCACGCCCACGGCTTTGTCGTTCAGTGCTAATGGGTATGGGGCACGTGGTCGCAATGCGTACAAATTTCAATTGCATTTCTATCAGTTCATCGACGAGGACACTGCCACGTTTACGGTCACAGATCACAAGATTGAGCTGGTGATAAGAAAAGTGGAGCCCGCGTGGTGGGTGCGACTGGTCGCCACGCCGCAGAAGCCGCACTGGTTGCGCATAGACTTTGATCGCTGGCGCACAGAGGATGATGCCGAAATGATTGAGACGCCAAGGGATGTGCGCGACGACTATGTGGAGGAGTATAATAATCTACAGAAGAGCGAAATTGGCTATGTGCGCGGTGAGTCTGTTTCCTTATACATATATCAATCATTATAATTGCTTTTTACATCACACACAGAAAAGACGAAGAAGGTCTATCTGGTCATCTACAATCTGGCCATGTTTGTGGGCTATTTGCACATACTGGTCATCATGGGCGTAATTTATATGCGTGACGGAGCCGCCAGTATACCCAAGACATACGAGTACGTGGGCTCATCGTTTCGATTTGTGCAACTGATGCAATATTTGGAGGTAATGCATCCCATGTTTGGCTACACCAAGGGCAGCCCACTAGTGCCCTTCTTGCAGGTGTCCGGGCGCAATTTTGTGCTCTTTCTCATGATCGAAATGGAGCCGCGCATGCATAATAAACCCGTTGTGTTCTATGTATTCATCATTTGGGCAATGGTGGAACTGGTGAGGTAAGCATATCAATTAAATAGTTACTAAATGTTTCATTGACTTCATTTTAATGTTTATGTTATGTCTAGGTATCCGTACTATGTCAGTCAGCTGCTCAAGCGCGAGAACTCGCTGCTCACCTGGCTGCGATACACCATCTGGATACCGCTCTATCCCATGGGCATTGTGTGCGAGGGCGTCATATTGCTCCGCAGCATACCCTACATCGAGGAAACGAAACGCTTCAGCATCGAGATGCCCAACAAGTGGAACTGCACCTTTGACATGGTGATGTTTGTCAAGGTTTATCTGCTGCTGCTGGCGCTGCCCGGCAGCTACATGGTCATGTCGCACATGTCCAAATTGCGTGCCAAGAAATTGGGCAAGGGTCGTGCCAAGCCCAAAGTTAATTGAATTACTTGAGAATCTCTCGTTAAGTCAATGTTTTTCCTATACAAAAACAACAACAAAACATAACTTCTATTGTTAGTAAATGTACTAAAATGAATCGAATGAGTGAGAGACCGAGAGAGAGAGAGAGAATATTATTCTTAAGAGAATATATCGAATTGGAATCATTATCTCACATAGCTAAGCAATGCACAGCCAAAGATTTTTACACATACATTACAAACAATTTCGAATTGAAACCAACAGCATTTCGAATAGAGTTCTACAATGAAATGAAAAACTTTATGAATCTTTAATAGAAATAAACAATTTCTTGACTATCAAACGAAAATGTTAAAAAAATACAAGAATCTTTATAATATATTTAATATGGATTTATGGCTATACTATAAGATGTGTTTTAAACCTATTATTTTAAATTCTATTGTATTGTTCTGTAAACAAAACAAAACAAAATATATATAATTTTATTCTTTGGCACATATGTATTTGTATAAATGTTAGTAATTTTCTGTATAATGCACTTGCAAAGTGAAGGCATATTTTCTAATATAATATATAGAATTGATGCCTTTTCGATTTCCATTGTATTGTATATATTTATAAGGAATTTTGGGCGTAGTTTGTTGAGTTTTATTTATAAAGTTTATGTGTTTTCTATGACTTAATGATGCATATACGTATGCAAAGTCCATCATTATCATCATTTAACTAAGGTATTATATACTTATATATTGTATATATACATATGTTTGGGTATATATTCTATATATGTATTATGTTATAGGAACATACCAGCAGATCGCTTGCATTCAGCTTCAGCATCCTTTCAATCATGCTTGTTGCTACTTCACAACTTTATTCTTATTATTATTGTAGATGTTGATAAGATTGTTGTTGTTATTGTTCTAGTTGTTGTTGTTTATGTTGTTCTTATTGCTGTCTAATCCAATTTGCACTCGAGCGTTAAATAGTAGTCTTGAACTACTGGTTCTGCTTGTGCTTCTGCTTTTGCTTCCGCTGCTTCTGCTGTGATTGAAGCACTCGAACTGAGTACTGACATTGCTCGAAACTTATTCAGCGGGTATTCAGTGGGTCTATGTGCTTGTGTGTGTGTGTTCGGGTGTGAGTGTATGCCTGTGCTTGTCCTGCAGTAGGTTCAATTAGTAAGGCCTGCTGAGCGTTGGAGTTGGGATTGTTGTGTGTGCCACATAATGCGTAGATAGGTTTCAATAATAGATGTAGGTTTTTCCTTAATAAATTGCCTTTTTTTATACAGTAGTATATTCAATCAATTGATGTCGCTAGGAAAGTGACGTAAATGCTGCACACACACACACACACCCACACAAATATTAATTGCCCCAGCACATGCCAATGGCATTTGCCCACAAAAAATTGGGCCCAAAATAAAGGGGGGGGTCAAAGCGTTGCCAATGCACTGAGCCCGCACTGAATATGCCAAACGCTGAATAATGAGCAATGAATAATTGAATGCAATTTGCGGGTGCAGCAGCCAACAGAGGTGCCGACTCTGCTCAAAGCCCCAGTGAATGGGAATGCGCCGAGAAAAACCGAACTGAACCGCAGCGGGGTTAACGCACAACTAATCACCCATAGCCAATGAATGGCCTGGTCTCGAAAGCGTTTACTACTTATTTTGTCCTTGACTGCGCCGCTGGCCCCAGACCACGCCTCCCCATCGAAATGAGTTTTTGATTAATGCCCTGCAACGGGCCTACTGTTGCTGCCCGCCAGCTGTCAATGCCATTGATTTTTCAGGCTCTGGCTGCTGGTCAGCTCCAATCAGCTGCAACTTCTGCCAGTCCGACAAATGCATAAAGTTATGGCACATGGCAGCTGCAAATGGACTGGGCCATGGGAGTCGTCCTCGACCATGATATATACTCTGTGGCGCCCGTGCAGGCAGTCAACATTCATTTTGAAGTTGGCTTTCATTCGTTTCTTCATTCATTCACTCATTGCCTGCGACTTTACTTATAGAACAGCCCAACAGCTGACCATTGATTCGGTGGGTGGCTTGGGTGCTGTTTCGTAATCTTAATGTGTTCAGCTGTGATTACGAATTGGACCTAATAAAGCTGCTGCCATTAGCACCTGGTTAAGACTTGATGCAGCTCACTAAGAATTGCTAGGGCAGTCTTGTATATAGGCAACAATGGAGCTCTCCTTGGGTAGCTTGTTGGCTGGGTAGCCCTGATCAGGAAGCTGGGAACCCCTGCTTTTGCATATGGGAAGCCCTGCTAAGGCAGAAGGGCAGCTGTGCAACTCTGCTCAGACATTTGGGTAGCTGGATAGCCCTGCGTAGGCAAGCGGAACCCCATGATTTTGAAGCTGGGAAGTTTTGCTAAGGTAGCTAGCTGGCAGGTAGGCAGTTGTACAGACAGGTTTTTGAGTAGCTGTCCAGCCCTGCTGGAGCCCTGCTGAGGTAGTTGGGCAGTTGTGTAACCCTGCTAAGGCTGGATAATACCGCGCAGCCCTACTAAGGCAGTTATGTAGACCTGATTTGACCAAGTTTAAATCAAAGATTTCCTCTTGAATAAATCAACTCCCTTGCTTTGGTTCTGAGTGCCAATGTTTTTGTTTATTCAACTTAACGCAAGTATAGTAGTATAAGTACATTATAAGGCTCACTTTAGTACCACTATAACAATGATGTACTAAATTTAATTTCAATTTAATCAAGCTTAAACTTTGTCATTTTCTTGTCAATTATTTTGTGCATTTTGTCAGCGTTTTGAGCTGAACCCCAGAGAGCTATCATTATTGTCGTTAGTATCAACTCGGAGGTTGGAAAACTAATGAAATTATTTAATTAGCATTAAGCCAATCAAGCTTCCCGAATGAATGAAGGGTTAAGCAGAGAGTTCCACTAAATCCCAACCAAATCAAATTTTAAAAGGTCTCAGTTGAGGCATTTAACTAAAGATCTATACAAAGCAGTTGAATGTTTAAAATTTTAGCATATTTGTTTAATTAAAAACACTCTCTTTTGGATATATTAAATATAAATATAAATATTACACAATATCTTGTAGCTCCTCTAGTTTTAACTGTTGCTTTCAACCCTATGTAAAAGCAATTGAGATGGCAAAAAAAAGTATAATAAATTGCAACTGCGTCAACTGCAAGCAAATAAAATCGAATAATATCGAGTATACTCGTTTATACCCAGATTCAGCATTGAATGTGATTTGTGTGCTGCTAGTTTTATGGCTCAAATGACTCGATGTCGCAAGTCTAACAACAAATACACCCCATATTATTGCTTTACAAAAGAACATTTCAATTCCAAGCACACACACACACACTCTCACTCATACTCACACTCACATATACCCAAATTCATATGTATATATGTAGGGCAGGCTTTTAACCCCTTGTGTGCCATAGATTGAAGTCAGCCATGCTGCATAGTCAGTTGAGGTTGGTTAGTTTATTGGCAAGGCTGGGGGCATCCGGTTACAGTCTTACCAAACAGTATACACCCGGGTGGGTCACGTAATCGAAGCTGGATATATTGATGGCATGAGGGACTAAGGAATCGAAACTAGTAACTGGGAGACTAAGACTCTGGGAGACCCAATGGACTGGGAGACTGGAGAGACTGAGAGACTACAGGCTGAAGTAGTTACAAGCATATTTTTATAGTAGTTTCAACATTTCGCAACTTATGATAAATGAAGAGCAGCTGCAAACAGATGTTTGTGATAACTACGCCAAGGCGCACACAGACACACAGACAGACAAAAAGATAGTAGGGGGTTTTAGTAGTATTATGGGCATTATGGTTATGAAGAATCTCGAGTTCGTGAAAAATGAGCTGAAATTATTGTGTGCGGCAGCTGCTGGCTGAGTCTGAGTGTGAGTTTGAGTGTGAGTATGAGTGTTGCAATCAATTTCCATTAATGTTGCCACGATTCATTTGGCTCATACATCAATTTAGTGCAACTATAGCAAACACTATACACACAGAAAGAAATACAATACTTAGTCAGAATAAATACAATGATTAAGTGAATGTAAAAAAACTTGCACACTGTATATTAGACATAAATATTATGTTAATTAACTATAAATATTGTGCTAATGCAATTTTATTTTATGCAGCCTTTATGTTGCGTTTTGGTAAAATTAAATACATAGATATGATTTTTAAATTTGAATTCACTTTAATTTTTGACTGCGCGCCAAACAGAGTTGATATTTATATCAAAACATCAACAGCTGTGTCACGCCCAAGCATCGATCAAAAGTATCGATAAGCGCAGTCAGGCAGCGATCGATATCTAACTTAGATATTATTATATGCTCAACCTACAATTTGAAATTCCGAAATTCCGGCACTTGCCCTCGCTTCAATGCCATTTACTGCTTTATGACACTTTCAAACGCCCACAAAGCAATGGCCAACGGGCGAGCAATGAATCTTCAAGACCCACTTATAAACGTACACACATACAGTGAGACACACACACTTATACCAATAAATATACACACATAGAGCGCGCTGTGTGGCCCAAAAGACCAAGCAATTGTGGCCAAAAAGGGCTGACAGCGTCAAAGCGAAACTTGGCCAAATGTTTTTCTTGCTGTTGCCCTTTACACTATTACCTCCTCCTCCTCTTTCCTCTCAGTCTCTCTATCTCTCACTGCCTTTAGATTCTTTAATATTTTTTCTATTTTCTTCATACATTCTCAAAAATTGGCTGGCATTCGCCATGGAATGGTGGGGAACCCTCCAATCGGAGCCCTCGAGTCCTTGCTGTAGCCTGGAAGGCCGCCACAATTACTGAAGTGGATAATTAGAGTCTGAGGAAGAGCCAGGCCTCTTTGCTTTTATTCGCTTTATGGTGCATGCGACTGAATAAATATTTAAGTTTTGCGTCTATTGAGCGCGAAGCAATAGAGCAGCAAACTAGAGAAAGAGAAAGAGATGGAAAGGGAGAGAGGGAGACACAAAGAGACAGAGAGGAAGAGAGAGAGAGAAGTATGTGTACTTCTTCTACTATACTATATAGTACATATGTATGTCTATGCGTTCGCATATTTATTCATATAATGAGACCTGTTGCTGCTTATCACGCTTTGTATGCCTAATCGATGCACTAAACTGGCCATAAACAATCTCTATAAATTATGGCTACTGTCATTTGTCTAAGGTCCTCGCACAGTTAAATATTAATTTATGATTTAATATTTTTATTTTTAGATCCCCTCCTTAAAACACACACACAATTTATGGCGTGCATAAAAAATTTAATTAAAATACTCCGAGTATAGTAACATTTTTTGTGAGCAGATAAGAGGGTAAAAAAATTGCAAGGAATTTGTATATAAAAATACCAGAGTTCGTCTTTTATGTATGTTTTAAACATTTTAATTAATAGCTATTAAATTAAGGTATGATTTACTGTTGCAATTAAAATTTGTATTATAATTTTCTTAGGCTTTTAAATGTAACATCTTTTGGGACAGACTTTCAAAATCTGCTTGAAATATTTTTCTACACATAGAAATGCTCCATTTATGGGACGAGGCTCTACTGTAAACAATATACATGATAAACAATACTTATAAAATAGTCTCGAATATATACAATATAAATGCAATACACTTCTCATAATATTAAAATAATATAACTAGGTTGAATAATCAGTTCTCATTGGAGTTATTAAATTTTAAGATCTATTTTAAGGTCAATTTTAAGTCATTCTTATGTGTAAACAATTGAAAACTAAAATAATTAATAATTATATAAATTAACTTAAAAAAATAATTATAATAATAATTAATTCTTTAAACACAAATGAATTAAATTTAGTCTTAAATTAAATTTACAAAAAGGCCCTGAATTATTTAAAAACTACTTAAATAACTAAACATAAATAATATATCCTAATTAATTTTATACATATATAAATATATATTTATAAATATTTTAATATAAATATATATATATTTTAATATTTTTATGTAAACATATATTTCTAATTATTTTGATATCCACCATTTCACATTTAGATCAGCGGCCCCGCGTGTTTCTTCTGCCCCTTGAGCACGCGACGATTGTGCGGCATGGCGTAGCGCAGCTTGCTCCAGAAGAGGGGATCGCCCCACTTTAGATACGTGTTGAGCTTGAGATAGGCGCGGAGCTCGCTATCGATGCCCTCGAAGTGCTCCAGCTCCTTGTACAGTATAATGATGATGCGTTTGCGTTTATCCTGCAGCGTGGCCTGGTATGCAATGCGGAACTCCATGCGCGCCCAGACAGAGTCGATGAAATGTTGTGATAGAACAATGATGACACGCTTCGAGTCGTTCACGGTGCGCACAATCTGTTCGGGGATGCAATCGCCGACCAACCAGTCGCGTCCATGCAGACAGACACGAAAGGCATGCAGGCCCGTTTCGAGTTTGGGTAGCAGCTCAGCGATGAGTTGCTCGTCCTTGTGCGAATAGGAGATGAAGGCATCATAGGTTTTGTCCCTGTCCAGTTCCTCCTCGGAGACCCACCATAGGCACAGATTGTTATTGTACAGCCAGATCTTGAGCTCCTGCTGATAAATCAGATACACGACGCTAATCAGACAGGCCACAATAACGAGGCCACCCAGTATGCAGGCAATCAGTAGCGTATAGGAGGGACACAGCTCCCATACCTCCAGCTGCTGAAAGGGTTTGTCCAGGCGAGTGGCACAATAGATGTCTCCAATATCCTGAACGCGCTGTGGCTGCGCCCTAACGAACGACAGCAGTGGCAAGGCGCTACAATCACAGCTCAAAGGATTCCCCGCCAGCGATATGCTCATGGTATTATTCTCCTGCTGCAGATAATCCACAAAGCTCTGATCAAACACACTGATCTGATTGCGACGCACATCCAATACACTGAGATTCCCCGGTAGCTGACTACTTGCATCCAAGCTGCTCAACTCATTGTCCGCCAGACTAAACACGCTCACATTGGCAAAACCCAGTATTCCGCTCGCCACCGGCAAATTCGTAATGCTATTATTCTTCAGCTTCAGCACCGTCTCCACCAGCCGCGTCTGTGGCAGCGGTGGCAGATGCTGCAGCTTCGCACCGCGGCAATCAATGAACAGCTGCAAAGTCTGCCGCTGCACCCAGCATATGCAGCGCGCATCACAGCTCCAATGCTCCGACTTGTACTGGCAAACATCATCGTTGGTGCACACCAACGCCTCAAACGGCATCTGCAGCGTCACGCCATAGAACTGTGTGCCCCGCATATCAAGAAAATTGAGGCTGCGCACATCCCGGAAGGTGGAGGGATCCAGTGCCGTCAGCGAGTTCTGATTCAGCACGAGCTTTGTCAGCGATGTCAGCGACGTGAACAGTTCACTGTGGAGCGGAACGATGACATGATTAATAGAGCATTCAAATTCGGTACAATTGAAACGCTAATTGTTTACTGCAAAGAAGAACCATAAATCTGACATTCTAACTTATATTTTACATTGATATATTGGATTACATTTTGAAACGCTTTATATGATACTCAGTAAATTAAATCTTTTCTAGTTAATTACATAATACAAATCTACTGATACTCAATATTTACAAAATGTATTTGAAACATTTTTATTAATTATCAAAAATGGATCAAAGTCTTAAAGACTTTACAAACTATTACTTCATTTTGTAGATCAAGCAAGACACAGCCAGAACTAGTAAACAAAAGATGGCAACATCGCTAGTATCGATATTTTTATTTTGCGCCACTATCGATAGTTTTTGTACCACAATCGAAGTTTCATATTCAAATGTTATTGGCAAACCGTAAACAAATCTTGTAGGCAGACAATATTTTAATGAATTAAATGTCTTATGAATTTTATTATTGATAAATGTTATTGAATGGATTGTGTTTAATTGAAATTCATAATGAATCAGCTCCATAAAAATAGGTAAGGTAAACACGCTTGTCTATACTTTTTGCTTATTTTGATAATGTGTAAAATATGATGTATTAAAAATATTTCTATTAAAATCTGGATAAAGCAGAGTTAGTGGAATGTGAGAAAAGTAAAAACTCATTAAAAGCACATCTAAAAGAGAGAACTGGATAACTGTTTCAGTGCACTCGGAAAAAATGCTGCAAGGTGAGAATGGCAAACAGTGGGAACAGATGCTCGCACAATCGAGAGCACACCTCCTAAAATTGGGAACGGTTTAAGTGCAAGGAAAAGTGGAAATAAGTAAAAAAGGAGAACTATATCTAAAAAAAAATATATCTAAAAAACCTATAAGTATAGGTGTAAGTGGAAGAATAGCAAAAAGTGAGAATGGCAGAGACTGAAAACCGATGTTCGCACAGGCCTGAAAACGCTCTGTGTAAATTTAAAATTCCCTCAATGTGTGCAAGTAAAATTGTGGTACTTTTTTTTAAATATAAGATTAATTACAATTAAGTGCAATGAAATGCTATTATAATTATACAAACATGGTATACGTAAACCTTTTCCCAAAATGTCTACTTAATTAAAAAATGTGAATATAATAGCTTAGTTAATTTATTATACTGTACTAACGTCTCAATTACAGTTTATCTACATTATGAGTTGTCATGTTACCATGTTAGCTTTCAATTAAATTTTTTTTTTAGTGTTTTGTAGATGATTTTATATACATGCTAACTGATTGTGAACAAAGCCAATTATTGTTAATTATAGCATAATTATCGCATATGAATTTTAACAATGCTATATCGTTTATTGAAGTGCCATAACTATATAATAGTCCAACGATATCAACCAAAATTTATGCGTAATATACATAGAGAGTAATCGGTGGACTTTATCGTACTGTAACTGATTCACTAAATGATATTCTATGTAACTAAATATAAAATAAAATTTATGTTCACATAAAAACAAAAAATAAATACCAACAAAATTTCAAACTTTTAACTGAATTGTAAATAGTAAGAGATTTGAGCAATGCAATCTTGGCAGAGCAGCATTGATAATGTGATAACTGATAACCGATAACCGATAAGTATAAAATTGAGTTACATATCTATAGCTCTTTGATTTATTTAGTTAGTTGCGGTTGCGTTTTGAGTATTATCGCTTTTTCGTATTATCATTTTTAAATGACGCACTATCATTAAATACACACACACCTTGATAAATTCGTTAGACGATTACTAGATAGATCCAAGAGTTTCAGATTGTTTAGGCTATTGAATAGATCTACTGGCAGCTTGGACAGTGAATTGCAGGCCAGATCTAAAAGCCGAAGGTTACGCTGATCCTTGAACAGCTCACTAGGCAATTCACTTAGATCCGGGTTTTGATTGATGCGTATATAGCGCAACTGTGTGCTGCCCTTAAACATGAAGGCATCCACATGATGTGTGGCACGCGACAGCGTCAGCTCCTTCAGCTGTGACATGGAGGTGAAGAGATGACGTCGCAGTTGACCTCCCGATTTACCGCTTTGTTGCGACAACTTCAGACTGAGATTGCGCAATTGCTGGAGACTGTGCAGCATGTCCGAATCGAAGCGAAACATTTGCGGATTTGTAATGGACAACGTTTCCAAGCTATGCGATATGGAGTCAAATAGTCCATTGGGCAGTTCTCGCACAGCCAGACGCAGCTCTAGGGTGGTCAAACTATCAAAGGGTTGAAATATAGTGGCCGACAATTCTCGTTGAAAACTCTCGAATTTAAAATACTTCAATGATGGGACCGGACTAAATATCCAGGAGTTATTATCCCTGCCAGTCGACGTATCTTCTAGCATATCCAACTGATCATCTTTGGTGCTCACATCTATTTCCAGACTCCGATCACGAAATTGTACACTGAGCACCTCCTGCACACCGAGCGCATCCAGCAGGTCCCTGAAAAACGTTTCCGACCAATAGTTGTACGCATCGAACTCAAATAGCGCCACCTGTTGTATATCGAAGCGTGGCAACCACTTGACACCATCACTGGAATAGTAGCTCATGGCTATATTGGTGCCAGTGTCCGTGATTTGCATTATCATGGCGTACTCGGTGGGGCAATGTACCCGCACCAGATTTGCCTGCGGCTCACAGCTGCACGACTCATTCACCCTGTGGCAGTAGCTAGAGAGTGGTATGATCTGAGCACCGGTGCTCCCAATCAGAACCGTCATACAGACGAACAACGCGCGATAACAGAACATGTTCTGCACGATGCTCACTATATATAAACATTTAATTCACTAATTATATACGAGTAAATTGTGTCTCTGGGTTTTTTCCAAACGCGTTTTTTCAATCGGTTTTTTTTTTCTTTCCGCATCCGTTTATCGTTTCCACGCTTCACGTTCTGGCAACGGCAACGTCTCAACGTTAACTAAATGGCAAACACCTTTACCGCCACTCACGCTTTCTTTATCATCACGCGCTTTATCGAGCCCGAAGAGCCTGCTTGCTCTTCATTGATATCAATATCAAATTCGACCTATACTCCTCAGCATTTACTTGGTATGTAAGGCGCACGGGCACCAAAAAAAGTTGAGCGGAAACAAAGCGAACACAAACAAATGAAAACTAATCAAAACTTATGCGACTTGGCAGATGTGTTTATAAATAGAATTATCACACTATAAAAATAACAATATTTGGCCATTACGAAAGGTTTACAATGGTTCATATTACAACTTTATGAAATTTTCAACGCATCTATGTATAATTCTACAGTTAAATTACTATACTAATTTATGACACGCTTTCGTTTGTAATTTTTACAGTGTACCGTTAAAAAAAGTAAGGTTCTGAAGGTTCTGTTAATATTCTGCAAAGTCAAAATTTATGTATCTGGTAACCTATTGGCAATACTGAGCAAACTGAGAAGTACTGTCATATAAAAATATCAATATTGTTATGAGGTGGTCATTATCGATTGCCTGTTATCGATAGCAATACTCGTTTACTAATTATCGACAACACTTATCGATTGCAATTATCTATGTGGATTAACTACTAACTGATACCGATTATCGATTACCTACTGATATCAACTATCAGTTATCGATATTAACTATCGATGATATATATCGATTACCAATTACTTATATGACCGATGGATTACAGCTTATAAAAACCTACCCTCCGGCAAAAATACTATTCTGCATCGAATATACCAAACCCAGGGTTACCACTGCTGAGCACCGTCCCTACTGTTGGATATTTATACGAACTTATAGTTTCACTTAAAATGTCTCATCTCTTTCTGCTTATGTCTATTGTTGCCAATTGATAACTGACTCAATGCTATCTATGCTATTAATATACGGTATATGATTTTACGCGTCCCTTGGGGTTCACATTTCGATTATCTCATTTAATTTACGACTGCCGCCTTTCAGTTTCAAACCAAATAATGAAAATCACTCACTTTCATAGCGCACTATTGTTTTTTCTTCTTTTTTATTTTGGTTTATTTTTGTTTACATTCTTGAGGCGCTTTTGAGCTTATCGACAAAGACTCGTGAGTCACAAGTTAGACAAAAATAAAAAATAAAATAGAATCATAAAAATTTGTTGCCTACTTTAAAGAACCGCAAATTGGTAACAAAAAAAAAAAAAAAAAAAAAAAAAACTATAGAGGGCTCTTATGTATTTGATAAGGTCTCTTATCTGAAAGTAGACCCGTTTGCAAATGAGTTTTTGATATGTGAAATCAATATAGAGTCTCAAGTATTGATGGTTATCAATAGAATTGATATGGAAAGTATTCATTATTGACAATATTTACGATTTCACACAAACATCATCAATCAATGTGAAAGCTACCCAAAATGATTAAAAAAAAGTTTATACCAGATTTGAAATACCCACAAATGCTTAACTAAATTAATTGCTAATAAAGTTTAATTTTCGGTCTATATAATTTACTAATTTCATGGAGCTTAAAATTTACAATACCTTCTAAATATATATATGCGCTGGCCCTATTGACCTTACTTTATAACTATAATCAATGAGGTGACCACAATATTTAGCTTTAAGCCACGCCCTCCTGCCAACGCAATATTCATGAGATGGGGCTCTAAAGTGACAGCTGTACGGGGACTCACGCTCCGAAGGAAATCGCTTTGAAATACCTGCACGCAGCGACGAGCTAGACACATTCTCAAAAAGCAAATCGACCCATAATGACAAGTCAATCATATAAATAGAAGAGCCGACTCACTTTCTCTCTCTCTCTCTCTCTCTCTCTCTCTCTCTAACACACAAATACAGTTTGTGGCCTTCAACCCGCCAAGGTCGTTGAGACAGAGAGAAAGAGACATTGAGATATAGAGAGGGTATAGTAGAGTATGTGTAGACTTTCGGAAACTTTGGCAGCATTTCGATGCGAGTTCACGTAAAAGTTGAGCCACCTTCAATAACTTTTTCATAATTCACTTTTTGCTCTTTGACGGCTGCAAGCCAATTAACAGTTTTTCGACAGCAAAAGGCTAGCTGGCCATAGCACCATGACCTTAAATGCAGCCCTGGCATTTAAAACAGGCTTTAGTAATAGGAACTTTCAAATGCCATGGCAGAAAGTAGAAACAAAGAGACAGGGAAAAAGATACAGAGAGAAAAAGAAAGTGAGATTCAGAAACACAAAGAGAATGAGACAAGAAAGTAAATAGAGAGAGAGAGAGAGATAGATAGAGATAGATAGATAGAGAGAGAGAGTCATAGAGTGTGGGTCGGCTACTAACGCAGTTTGACCTTTTCGGGAATCAGGCGCAATTTGACGCTCAATTAGTCAATTACACATTGAAGTGCGAGGCTTATATTACGCATACGCAACGTGTTGCAGCTGACACTTATAAACGCTCATTAAGCCACGTTGCAGGTCGAGTGACGCATGATTATGATGATGATGATGATTAAGATGATAAGAATGATGCTGATGATGATAATATTGATGCAAAGCTTTGCATAATTAATGCGTTCCATTAATATAGACTAATTACAAATTATAAACCTTGAAATAAACTCAGAGTGTTCAAATACACATAAAATTGCATTTATTCAATTTAAATATTACCATGTTAATTAATTCGATATACTAGTGGCACATTAATTCGTTTATCATAATGAATTTCGCAGTTATTACAGCATAATGCTGCCCATCAAAACGTTAAATGTAATAAATGCAGTTGACGGGTTTATAAAGCTAACGGCAAACACACAATTCCCATTCCCATTGTTAATGATTAAATGTACGAAATTCTCTTAAATAGTAATGAACTTTTTGGCCATCTGGCATGCCCTCGTTCCCTTTCCTAGCACTGGATTAGTTATGCAAATGGCCATGGGGTTGGCCAGCGCTTAAAAGCCACATCAATCAGCTTGAACTTGGAGCACTTAAAAGGGCATTTCACATAAATGTCAACACTGTCTCACACACACTCACTCGCACACATACACTCACATACACATTCACTCAACAAACTTGGCTAATTTATGTCAGAATTTTGGTCCAGCAGTGGCATGTGGCACGTGGCATGAGGCATGAGGCACGTGGCAATGTTGTAAAGGCATTTGGTAGTGGTAATGTTGCAGCTAGAGCAGGCAAATGTCAGCTAATGCAATTGTTATGGCAGCTTAAACCAACAGATCCATATCCTGAATCAACAAATTCTATCCCATTCCCTTCCCCTCCCCTCCGCATCACCCTTTATGCATTCAATTGCAATGGTCTTTGCACTGACATTTGCCAAATTGCATGCTGAAGGATGCGAAAAGGAAAAGGAAATGCATTTGCTGCTTGAAAATTAAATCAAAATATGCTAACAAAGCTAAACGACAAGAGCTCAAAACATGTTGTGTTCCTTCAATTCTTTCTCTCTCTCTCTCTAGCTGTCACTGTCGCTTTCTTTGCATAAATAAGCCGCAACAACATCAGCAACAACATCAAAAACATTTCGACTGTGGCTGAAACCACAATTGAATTGCATTTTCATCTTCACTCTCCCAAAATATGTTTATCCTTGTGGATTGCTTTACTACTCAATGCTCTTGTACTTATATTTGTACTTGTATTTGTGCTTGTATTTGTGTTTGTGTTTGTGTTTGTGTTTATATGTTTGTGTCTATTGCATTTCGTAAAATCAAATTAAATCTGCCAGTATTGTATGAAAACAAGATCCAGCTTTTACTTACGAATCAATGAGTTCTTTGAAAAGTATTCAGCATTCACCAAATATTTCAGTACATATTCTCTTTTCCACATGCAACAAAATGTGCAACCTTGCGTATACGCAATGTTGCAATTTGTAAGCACTTTACACAAATGACTGCTAGCATGTGTGTATTTTTTTCTCTTTTTCTTTTTCTTTCTATTTCTCTCTTTTTCTTTTTCTTTCTTTCTCTCTCTCTCTCTTTCTCTCTCTCTCTTTGTG
>JBANCZ010001960.1:0-18178 GCA_037040025.1 Sphaerogastrella javana | reverse complement strand
GTTTTTTTTTTTCTCTCACTCTCTCTCTCTCCCTCTCCCTTTTTCGGTCTAAACCATTCCCAATTGAACCTAACTCAACTCGAACTGAAACTCATTGCCATTAAGCGATAAAAAATTGATTCTCGGGCCAAAAACAACAACAACAATAACAGCGAGAGCAAATCAATAAATCACGTGCCCCGCTGCAAAATGTTCAATAAAAAGAAATAAAACTGAGTGAAAAAATACAACAAAAAATAATTGCCGACAGTCTAAATGTTTCTTTGTAATAGCAGCGCAATGCAGATAAAAAATAAAATAAAAAATAAAAAATAAACACACAAAATAAATTGCAAGAAAGCGTCCATACCCTGTGCAGTAATGCAGAAATGATCGCATGACTTTTGGGTTTATTTTTTAAGATATATTAAATTTAGTAGAATTTATTTAGTATCTAAAGATTTAATTTAAATATATTTGATTTTGTACAAAATAATATTATATTTTAAAATATTATTGATTAATAAAATGTTATTGTATTTAAAATCTATTTAAAAATTATATTTTTGATTTCCATACAAAATTATATTAATATAATAAAATCTATATAAAATCTTTTAATTTTAAAATTTTGTACAAAAAAATTTTATAACATTTAGTAAAATGCAATTCAGAATCAATTATGAAATTTTTGTTTAATGTTATTTAAAAAATTTTAAATATACAAAAATTATTACTGATTATCTTGAACATTCTAAGAGCTTTAACTGTCTTTTAATCAGTCTAAACCATGCTTCACCACAATAACACTTCAAATAAAGCACACACTGCTTTCTACACAGTTAAACCCCTATTAGAGCACACTTACAGGGTATATAAATATGTATACAAATGCTTACAAACAAAGCACAAAGAATTATGCGTGTTATCTGTCGAACAGCCGCCATCAATGCCAAATGGAACTCAGTTTTCAAGCTCAATACCAAAAATTCAGTAAACAATGACAATACTCTGCCCTTTCCCTTCTCTGCACAGACTACCCTACCCTGCTCTGATGGCCTGCAGCCAACTGGTTTTATATTTTGTTGTTGTTTTCAGGGTCGAAGAAATGGGAGCGGCAGCAGTTGCAGCATGAACAGCCTGAGATATGATGAGGTCCAGCACTGGCAGTGGCAGTTGCAGCTTATCAGAATGTAGAGTCCGAGAAGAACGCTGACCGCTGCATGAGAGAGAGAGAGAGGGAGAGAGGGAGAGAGAGGTAGAGAGAGAAGGGTGTGGTACATGAACATGAGGCAACAAAAGCCTCTTAGTATGCAAATCGAGAGTCAGTCGTCGTTAAGTGAATCATGTGAATCATGCAGAGCATCCAGAGAAATACAGATAAAGAGAAAGAGAGAGAGAGAGAGTGGGGAGAATGAAACGCCAACGCATCTCAAGATGCAGCACGAGCTCTCTGATAATTTATGCTGTAATAATTAAGCACCAGAGCAGAGACCGAAAACCCAAGCCCCAAAAACCCGAGGCAAACCTTACCAACAATGACAGGCAAATGTCGCTGGGGAACGGAAATGTGGCCAGTAGACACACACAGATACACACACACACTCATACACACACACACTTACACTCACGCACATACATGTCAATTTACGCCCCATGCGGTGCCTGCACAGTAGAAACTGGTGGCACATCATTCGACCACAATGACAGCATAGTCCTGAAAATTGGTAAGCAACATCAGGAACATGGAACCAGCACAGTAGGGGAGGGGGGTAATAGGAATGGGAGTCAATGCGGCAGAGGCGTATACCATCCACTAGATCAAAAAGGGGCGCTAAAGGACTTGATTTCGATTTGGAAATTGACTCGCAAATGGTAATATAAATTAAGCATCAAAGTTTCAACTGATACCAAGCTGCAAGCTCTGAGTGCAAGTTTGTGCGCTTGATTAATCATAATTATGGAATGGAATAATTGTTACGGAAATTATATACACTTACATTAGAGCATAAAGGACTTTAGTAGGACTGCAAATCGCAAGTAGAAAATCAAATTCCTACTACAAAAGTTATGGATTCACTTTGCAATTTCCAAGTCTCTATCTAGATTCATACTATACCTAAAATATGTTAAAATATGTTTGAATTAATTTCCAGAATTTGTCACGAACACTGACTTTTAAAGGCTTTCAAATTGGAATCAATAAAACATTTCGAAGCTGCGATTAGATGATGCTAAATATTCATTTAAAATACTTAACATTCTGATATACATATATGGTGTTTAGTTTGTATAGACATTCAGTTTTGTCACGTTCGAACCAATACGTTTAAAGATTCATATATGAATTAATATAACATTCCTAAACTACAATTTCATTTGGCTAAATATTCATCTAAAATTTTAAATGATATCTATCCTCATTATCTACTCTCTTGTAGAGAGAGCAACACCAACATAAAATAAACCCAAGTTTATATAAGTAAATTTATATTTGATCTAACAAATCATATAGCATTAAATGGAAAAACTTATGTATTCGTACGTTGATAGACAATCAAATAAACTCATATGTAACTCAAGTTTTAGAGCTCTTTAAAATGATATAGTACAAAAGACTAGCAACAAAAGAATAGAACTCATAAGCTGTGCTTAATGATATACTTTCAAGCCAACACACACAGAAAGAGAGAGAGAGAGAGAGAGAGAAAATCTCTCACACTTGCCTTGGCAATTAAGGCTAAAAACCCAAAATGTGAATGTTTGTGAAATATTTGGTAACTAAGGCTAAACAATTTGTGGGCTATACTGGCCAACTTGGTAGCGAGATTTGCTAGTTGTTTCGGCTAAAAACTTTTGTTACAACAAAACGCACATTGTCTGGACTCCAGCCCCCTTCTGGATCATGGATGTTTGCCTAGACTTGCCCATTTTCTCTGTCTCTCGCTCTACTGACAGCACAGCAGCTCTGTAAAATGAATGAATCCAAAGCCCGACTGACTGATGATGCACTCAATGTGTACTGAATGTGACTTGGACTCGAATGGTTTGGCCTGGCCTGGCCTGAACAGGCATAAGTCTGGCCAGTTTCTGTGCAGTTCAGTTCAGTTCAGTTGAGTTCGTCTGAGTTGAGTTTTGCTAAAAAGTTGACTTGATGTACTTAGTAGTAGCAATAGTAGTAGAAGTAGTGGTAATAGTTATAGTTGTTGTTGCGTTTGTAATTGAAATTTAGCAGCAGCAACAACAAAGCGCTACACACCAAAAAAAAAAGAGGGGGACGCATTGAATTGAGTTAAGTTCAGTTGAGTTTTGAGCATGGCAAATGAAATGAGTTGAGTTGAGTTGAGTTGAGTTGAGTGACTGCATCAGTTTTGCACTGCTCCAAGAGTATTTGATTGATGAAGACACATTTTCCGTTTCAACAAATTTTTTAGCCAAACGCCCACACAAGCGCCGTCATCAACCACAAGTTCAACTTCAAGACCCAACACTGGACACTGTCACCCAATGGTCCCCCCTCTTTAACCCACTCCCATTCCCATGGACTGCATACAACAAAAGCAATGGACAGTAGTAACAGTAGAGTTGCATTGCACTGGTCATTACGTACATACAATGTGTATATCAAAATAAGTATAGGGTGTCCCAAAATAAACGAACGATTTGAATTTGCCGCCATTTATGCAATAAAGTGTTGGTAAACGAAAAAAATAGACACTTGCTAGATAAGGATTAGTAACAAATTTATACGATAAAATAACGTGTATTCAATGAAAATGATAATGAAACCTTTTCATTATTGAACAATATTTTCAAAATAAAAAACACTTAGCGATCGCAGTTGAAAATTTCATTCAAAATTTGGTCGTGATTTGACACCATTCAATTTTAATAGTGTTATTTGAAATCACAGGTTTACGTGAAAGAGCACTCAACCGAGAACAACGTACTTTGATTATTGTATAATATTTCAAAATAATGAATGCTTGGCGGCCGCAATTAGAAAATTTTATACAGAATATTGTAGTGTCGATAAACTTTTCAAACTGTGATCATGTAATTTGACATGATTAGATGTATTTTTGTGGAGCTATTTGAAAACACAAGGAGAACATTGTAGGAGGAAATTATTATACATAAATAATCCTATCTACCTATAAAATACATGACTTTATGATTCAATAAAAAAACTTACACACAAAAGACTTAAAACGTTTTCTATTTTATTCAAATCGTTAACTTTGAAACACCCTATATATCGGCATTTATACATATATATAGTACTCTACGGCCGCAGTTCAAATGGATTTAATTGAAATTTCAAAGTTGTCAAGTAGCCGCTGCTCTGTCCCAGAGACAAAACGAAGACACATGGGGTCGAGCTGCAGCAGAAGTAGCAGAAGCTACGTTCTTCTTTTGGCAGTCAAGTGTCTGTGCAAAATGTGCAGCAAACAGCAGAAAAAAAAGAGAAAATTATATAAAGAGTATACTCTACTATATATATACATATATAACAAAATAAGTTTGCTGCTTGCACTTTTGACGTTGCAACATCTGGAAACAGCAACGTCCACCCTCAAAAAAAAAAAAAAAAAATGAAGAGAAAAAGAATAAATAGAGAGCAAGAGAGAGTAGGAGAGAAAGGCCAGCAAAACAGAAGTGTCATCCAGTGCAACGTAACTTTTTAAAAGAAAAGTTTTGCTGCTACTCACACACAAAAGGAGCTAGCGAAAGCGAGAGAGAGTGAGAGAAGGAGAGAGAAAGACAAAAAGAAAGATAGAGAGAAAAAGAGAAAAAAGGAGAAAGAGAGACAGGTGGTAGAAGAAGAAGGAGAGGACAAGTTGTTGTGTGTGTAAGACGGAGTTGGAGCGCATAAAAATATTTCGGACTTTTGTATATATTTTGAGAGTTATTTAATGCAGGCGAAATGCACTTCTTACGCTCACATACACACACACACACATACACACACATAAATACATACACTCACACACAAACTCAGAAAAAAAGAATCAGTTGTAGAAGGTGAGCGGACCAAGTGCCTGCAATAGCTTGCATTTTCTGTAGAAGTGGAAAAGTGGGAGCCTAAGAAAGAGGGAGTTACAAAGAGAAAGAGAGAGAGAGACTTCGAGGGGGAAAGGAAATAACAAATAGAAAAGAAAGTAAGATATGGCGAGGTAGTCAGAGAGAGGAACTCAGAGAGCAAGAGGAAGTCAGAAAGGGATAGGAAATCAAAGATGGAGAAGGAGTCGCAGATGTTGAGGGAGTCGCAGGTGGAGAGGGAGTCGCAGATGGGAGGGAAAGACAGAGGTAAAGAGTACCCCTCATAGTTTGTCGACATAAACCTGAGTCTTTTTCCAGTTGCTGCATAGAAAAACTTATTAGGCCTATAAAGTTAAGCACAATTTGTAGTTTTAGACGCTCTATACTTGAGCTCAAGTCTTAAAACAAGTTGCAAATTAAAACAGCGATAACTAAGATAGTGAAATTATTATGAAATCATTAAATAATAGTAAAATAAAGGATATTATAATATATATCCAACTGATAAATATAAGCACATATGTTAAATAAAATATTTTTCATCATACGTTATTTTATATGTTGAATAAATACTCAAGTTATTTCTAGCTTAATTAAAAACTAATTATAAATTTACTGTATTATTTCTGCAGCACAAAGCAGTCCCAGAAAATTATTAGTGAAAAACTCTAGACAAAAGAAAATGATGTGATAACATAATGAATAAAAGCGCCAGATAAGCAGAATGAAAATTAAAACTAACTGTAAACGCTGCAATGCAGAGATAAAGCAATGCAGGAAAGAGTTGAGCTGATAAGCAAAAGACAAAACAAAAATATGCAACAGTAGGGATGGATCCCGACAGTGAGAAGCATAAGTTTAGAATTTTTGGTACGGTATAGTATTTTCCTTGCAATATATTATTTTCGAAGATGTTTATAGTAATTTCGGTAAGGATTTCAAAATTTTTTTATCTATAATTGGTGTACAGCTTTGCTGTGTAGTATAATCGGTAATCGATTTCGAATATTGATTTCATTGTAATGCAATATTCTGTTATCGATAGTAAAAGTAGGTTCATAATCTAATTCCTCTCATGTGCCAAACATATCATTCAATATTTTTTTAAACACATTATCCAAAACCAAAAGAGGAAAACACACAAAAGACGCTTAATGAAAACCGAAAATGCATTGTAAATAACATAAATATGCTTTGCATTTGACGGAAAAAAAACCTTTTAGAAAAAATCAGAATCACAGTGAAATTATGAAGCTAAAAAGAAGACAAATTCATATGTTTATAGAAAATATGTTGCATATTTGCTTGTAACATGTAACAAATAGTCAGATAAATAAGTTTCTTTGTTACGCCCCCAAGGTAGAATCGATTTTGCAAAGAGAGAATCGAAGGGAGAGGAAGGGGGTTGGCTTTTCTTGTGGCAGCTGTTGCTGTTGTCTGTTGTCTTATCGATAAATTTACCGCACACAAATTTGATAAGTTGACAAGAAAATTCTAGCAAACAATTTATTTTTATTAGTTTTACGCAAGCTTTGCAACATGCGTACAAATTTCTTAGAGCCACACACACACATTCACACACACTCACACACTACACACACACATACACACACACATACACACACACTACACACACACACATAGATTTTAGGGCCATTAGACACAACATCTGCTTGCATTTAGGTGTTAATATTAGAAGTTTTCCATAAAATCTAACGCCCACATACAACTGTTTGCATATCGTCTATATATATTTTATTGAAATTACAATTTACATTTAGAAATTTTCACGATTTGCATATTTCAATTTATCAATTTGTAATTTGCATTTGAAACTACTATTTGGGTAAACATTGATATTTGCGCTTAAACTCAATTACGCTCCAATTACTTAGCCTCAGGCAATGGCAAATGGCTTAAGGCCCTTATGGCTTGGTCTTTGGCTTTGGCCAGGGCTTTTGGCATTGCCAAATTGTTCTGCATTATTCTTTTATTTTTTTTTTTAGTACGAGTTGACAGCTGTCGTTGGGTCTGCACACAATTCAGCGCCTCAGCGATGAGTGCACTTTAGCAAATATGTCGACAGTTCTACTTCAACTTATTCGGGGGTTGTTCCCCGTGAACAACAGGCTGAATATGCAGATATGTTCATATTACCAAATGTTCTTGTTCTGTCTTCGAAGGGTTGCACCCTCTTTAATGTATTTTTTGGATTTTTTTTTGGGCTGTTGTTAATGATGCTTGTTCAGACTCGTCTCGTTTCGTATCGTTGATGAAGTGCAGCTCTAGAGCAAGTTTCATTCATCATTTGCGCGTTGATCTTTTTTACGGACCACAGGACCTAATGAATTTCTGCACATTATACAGTTTTGCATGCACTTTGTCAATTAAAGGGGGTTTTAAGGATTTTGTAAGGGTTAAAAGGGCATAACTTCAGACTTGTAGAAACAAATTTATCATATTTTTCAAATGTACTCACAACTCAAATTAGTATAGAATTTATAATGTACCACTTAAAACAATTGTTTGTCATACAATTTAAAGTACATATATATATTAATTATACTATACATAAAATACAAGCAATAGCCTCTAAAATAATTGCCAAAGTAATGTTAAAAAAAAAAACACAAAAATGAAAAACTATTGTAAAATCCAATTAAAATTTCCACTTAATCTAAAATCGCTGAAAATCATGTGCACCGCACTTCTGACTGTGTAATTATAATATTAATTAAATTATAATTAAAGTTACTTTTTTGTGATTCGTTTTTTAGCATCGAACCCTTTAAAATAGCTGCGGGTGGAGCACAAAATCTGCGTGTGAAGTTAATTGCGCTGCAAACAACAAAAAGCACAAAAGGCGCCAAAAGAAAAAAAAATGAAATTGAATAAATAAAAAATACTTAACAATTTGTAAAATGTTAATAGCGCCACATAACAAAAATGCAATGCAGTAGGGACAGTGCCGAACAGAGCTTGTGTTAAGTATTTACGGGAAGGAATGGTATTTTCATCATATTCATTATAATTCACATCGATAAAGGATTGTAGGATCAGGGAGCCTTTTCCAAGATCGAGCAAAGAGTTAGGATCGCGGGGGTTATGGTTTAGTTTGAGCTACTTTTATCAACTGTCTTTATTCATGTCAAAATTCTTCTGATATCAACGATATAACAGATTTAAGAGAATCAATTCTTAGGCTTAACGAAATTTATACTAGGGTTCTCATTCAAATACTAACTTAATAATTATAATAATAATATCATGAATCTCTCTTACACACATCAAGCCTTTCTAATAGTTCAATATACCCTTTAATACTTCTTTAAACATAGAAAAAATCCCCATAAAATATATACTGTATATAACATGTGTGTGCCTTAATATTGAGTGTTTGCTGCGCAAAAGCAACTACATCAAATATTTATACACATTGAATTGCTAATTAAACATGAAAAACACAAAATGAGGCGGTAAATTAAAATGACACAGTGCAAATCAAACCACGCCCACAGAAAAAAAAAGGAAATAGAAGAGATGAGAAACCACAGGGCAACGGTTTGGGATAATTACAACAATTTTGACCAAATGTAAAATGCATTTGTAATTTTGTTGAATTTTATTTGTATGGCCCTAATGGAATTTGATTTTATTGAAATAAGTTTTTGTGTATTTGTTTTATGGTTCAATTGATTAACAATTTAACATAATAATAAAGAGATAGAGAACGAGAGAGGGAATGAAAGATATGGAACGTATATTGCAATGTTGAATGAAATTTTACTAAATATTTTGTTGAAGCTTCATCACTTTTAACATATATAATTAATTTGCTATAGAACAAATAGTTTTCACGCTTTTCACATGTATTTTAATCAGAACCGTCCGCAGATTATCTATAAATTTTTTTTAAATATTTTCAATAAAAATCTACGAAAAAAATTGACCACCCAATGGCAAATTGAAGAACAAAGAGAGCTTCTAACGATCGGCGAAATGCAGACACAAAAATATTCAAAAAATCCTGCATATATGGCATAATCCAAAGAATACAAATATATATATTTTATTTTATTCATTTTTTAATAAATATATTCACAAATATATATATGTAAGTATGCACAGTTATGCCGCTATGATTTCAACACGAACAATTTAGATTTCATACAATATTTCGCGCACGTATAAATTTTGCATGCAGCAATTTTTCAATTCAACTACAAAAAAATACAAAAAATAAAAAATAAGAAATAAAATTGGGAAATGGGTAAAAAGTCTTGCATGAAAAGCAGTTAATATTTTCAAATGCCGCTGCGGCAGTTGAACGTGAAAAAAAAATTGATGGCAATAAAACGAAACGGCTTGAAAAAAATAAAAAATAATATAAACCCAAATGCACAAAATACGCTTAACACTAACCACATGCACACACACACACACACAAATGTGCATAACGCAAACACAGATACATTTTGATATACATTTATGCACACACTTGTATTTACGCATATATAAGCATCATGGTAAGCTATAAAAAAAAAAAAATATATTGAAAATAAAAATAACAAACGAAATACACAAATTTCTAGCAATTAAAAATTCAATGTTTGCAATTTTAATACCCTGTAGGCAGCAGCATACATGTAAATGGGTTGCTTCTTCATGCATGAGTGGAGCTGACGTTAAGCCCTGTTCTTTCGGAATAGTTAATGGCAGCAAAATATGAAAGGGTATATTTTTAGAATGGGTATATGATATACCATTGTACTTTTGTTACCCAAAAAAATCGATTAATCAATTATTGAATCATATGATTAATTTTAACTCAGCGATTATTAATCGCATTTAGTTCATTCTGCAAATAATCGATTTATCAAACGATCATTTATCTGTGGTATTTTTACACCATTTTAACGCTTTCTGCCAACTCCGGCTTTGCACTTTCCACACGGAGTTTTTAATTTTTTTGTCGCCGAATAATGAAAAATAGTGATGGCTGTAGATTGATAGGAAAATAATCGATTAACGATTCAATTAATCGCAACACTTTTTTCGATTCCATTCAATCGAAATTTTTAGGAAAATAATCGATTATTTTGCATCATATGATTAATCTTCCCATCCTTAGGTACGTCCAATGTTACACTGATTTTTATTGAATTTTTCTAACAAAAATATAGCATAATAATTTTGATATATTTAGTATTTTTATAATTTATTTAACACATTTTTAAATGTTATCGCTTACATCAAACTGCTATTAAGTTTAGGCTTAATTAATTAGACATAACAATATTAAAATTATAAAATTGCATAGAATTCATATTAATCATTGTCATTTAACATATAGATTTTAATTTTCCACATTTTTTAAATTTCTATAGAGTATAGTTCATATAATTTCAACCCACAGCTCAAAACTTTACTTTACTCTATCAAAATTCCGTCATGTTTGCTTTATATTTTTTTATGGCTCGCATATTTTTGCCATTTATTGATATAACAAATTATGGTTTTCACGTATTATGTACACACAATTCCTCTTTCACATTTCTACAGTGTTTATTTTTGGTATATTTTTCTTTTGTTTTCATTTTTTGCACTTTGCATATTAACAGCGGAAAAGCCCATTTTGAAAATGCTTCATATGTTTTTCATTGCATAATCGCATTGTTTTGGGTTTGAGGGAAATGCATTTTCATTTTGGAATTATAAAAACAAATGCAAATAGCGAGTGTAAATGCAATGAGTGCAAAATTTTAATAGAATATTTTTCAAATAAAATATACAAGAACAAAAAGGATTGAAGTAAGCATAGTTGGATATAATAACAATTTATTTTCAAACAATTTGGCATAAAAGAGCGTAAAGAATGTTAAGTAATTACTTTAGTTGCAAATAATATTGAAATTTATAGCCTGATCATATGGTATATAACATATCACATGCACACACTGTCTCTCTCTTTCTCTCTCTGTCTCTCTCTCTCTCTCTCTCTCTCTCTCTCTCTTTCTCTCCTCTCTCTCTCACACACAACGCATGACAGCAAAGTGTTTATTGTTCAATTTCAATAGACATCCACAAATTGTTTTGTACTAGTTAATGTCTACGATAGATGGATGGGGCGTTGTGTTTGTGAGTGTGTGCGTGTAGTGAGTGTTTTTAGTGTATGTGAGTGTGTATGTGAATGTTTGTGTGTGTGTGTTTGTCCGGGCGTTTCTGCTCACCCGTGAAGCGGGTCACTTGCGTGTTATTTAATGGTTTCTGGCCACGCAAGGACAACCAACTTTTTCGCCTAATTGTTTATAGCATAATAAACTGGATCGAAAATACACCCAACTAACCCCGCCCCCCTTCACCCACCCTCACACACCCACACATAGGACTAGAAACAAACAAACACCCACAAAACTGTGCCCATAAGTCACACAAACTAATACATACACTCAACCACATTCACTACACTCACACGCACACACACACACTCAAAAACATTCACTACACACACTCACAGAGAGAAATTGGTTTGGCAATCAGTAGAAGAAAAGTTCTCAATTTGTTCTCTGTGTGTGTAAAAGTTTGAGAGGTTCATGAATAACTCAGACTTTCTTTCTCTTTAAAGGTCATTTTAGCACAAATTTGTAAATATTTAATGGTAAGCGCAAAAGTAATCAGAATTATATATATTCTATATAATAAATTCACCTGAAACAATTTGATTTTCTGCTGATTTTATTTACTATTACAAATTCATATTCTATTGATTTTATTCAACATAAATATGTATTGCTGATCTTTAAGTTCCACTCTTTGTTTATACTATTCAAATGCAATATTTTATATAACTTTGTTGATAAATAAAATAAAATAAAATAAAATAAAATATATAAAAACATAAACTCATATATTTTGTTTAATTCTTGAATTTCTTTGGTTTACCATATTGAAATTTAAGATTAAATATAACATGATAAAATAATAAATATAAATTTCTTCTAATATTATTGTCTGTCAATAAATATTGCAGATCTTTAGGTTCAACTATTTGTGCATGCTACTCAAATGATATATTATATTTTATATTATTTATCAAATATAATTTAAAATCATTTATAATGTTGTCTTTCTTATATTTTTCCTCACCATATTGAAGTTCAAGATTGTACAGAAATATATCTATTCTATGTAATAAATTCACCTAAGGCAAATAGATTTTCTGTTGATTTCTTTCACTATGAATCAATGAAATGTTAGAGATCTTTAAGTTCCACTTTGTTTATGCTAACCAAATGATATATATTATTTAACTTAATTTTATTTATGAACAATATAAACTCATTTATTTTATGGCATTCTTGAATTTCTTACTTCACCCTATTGAAGTTCAAGTTTAGCTATGATATTCTCAGAGAACATTTATAAATTCCTACACACGATCTCAGTCGCAATTCGCAGAATTTAACACTCCAATCACGCAGTAAGTCTTGCCATATTTCAAGGTTAGGCTATGCGATACGATCTCAGTGAGTGTGAGTGTGTGTGTGAGTGAGTGTGTGTGTGTGTGAGTGAGTGTGTGGGTTTGTGTGTATGTAATCGGATACCGATCCATTGACGATTGGGGCGTGGCCATGCCCAAGTGTCAATGATAGCCTCATTAAATCAATCATTTTTGGGCAGTCAAGCCACTTGCAACTTAATTTGGTAGCAAGCCGCATGTGGCATTGCCTTCTCTTGCTCCCTCCTCCCTTTTTGGCCTATTGCCTATTGCCTGTTTGTTGGCCATTTCAGGTTTTGGCCCTGTTTTTATTGCTTGTGTTCTGCTTTGGGTTTGTTTCGTTGTTGTTTATTTTTGGCATTTCGCTGCGCTGACAAGTAAAAATGATTATAATTAAACTAATGAAGGCGCCACCTGACACACCAACACACTCACAAAACACTCACACTCAAGCTCACACTCACACTCACACTCAAACACACAGCAGGACACATGTGTCACTGTGCTTAAATTTGGCCAATGAATTGTTCGCATTTTGTTTGGCAGGGATAAAGGTCCTTAGACTTGGAATATTTCTAGCTATTTCTAATTAAATTAAGCTCAAAATGAGATAACGTTCAAACAGTGTGAAATATTATAATCAAATATTACCAACGAAATTCAAATTTTTATTAAATTATTTATATCCAAACTAAACAAACTAATGAATTGCCACTTTGATCACAATTTCAGCAGGATTTTTATTCATTTTAGCCTTTTAGCCGTAAAATGCATAAATCACTTGAGCATAAATCAAGTCAAGTTTAATTTTTTTTCTCTGACAAATTCCATATTAAATGCAACAAAACTCCCACATAAATCTCTGAATTGCTAAAGTAATAAAAAAAATTGCTAAAATAAAAGCAAAGTCAAGATATATGCAGCTTATTTCGCATTGAAGATGCACAATCTCCATTTGTAGAGTAGTAAAGGGGTGATGAAAAAGGGGGGCTGGGGCGTGGCAGCAGGTAGATAGCAATAATATAGTTGGACACACCCATAGCTGTAATTGAAATAAAAATGTTTAAGGCACATAAATTGCTTTGCTGGAAGTCGAACGTGACGCTATCTTTCAGTAGCGTGTGTGTGTGTTTGAGTGTATTTGAGTGTGAGTGTGAGTTGAGTGAGTGTGTGAGTGCGATTGTAAAGCAGAAAACTGCATAAACAAATAACAATAATATTTTAGAGCAGTTTCACAGTGGCAATAAGCGAGCTACGAGCTTCCAGTCAACAGAAAGAGTAGAAAAGAAAGAGAGAGACAGAGAATAGAGAGAGAGAGAAAAACTATCTTCATACAACACTATTATACTATAGAGTATATATGCTCATATCGTGTATCTTGATTAAAAACGCCCACGAGGCAAATCGAAGCCTCCCTGCAACTGCGACTATAAATTCTAAAATAACCCAAAACAGCAACTGTATCATGGATTAGTGGAGATTATAGCAACAACAAAAACAACAACAACAATGGAAACAACAATAACTAAAAGAAGAAACTGCCTACTAATAGCATGCAAAATAATTCATGAATTTATTGAAATTTATAAGCATAAGCATGCATAGAAAAAAAGGCAAATGTATCTCATGAATGCAGGTTTTTCCCCATTTTACTATAGATTTTGTTGTTTTTTTATTGTTGTTGTTGTTGTTGATATCTGGGCTGGGCTGCAGCCAAGTGGCCAACAAACGTTTGGCCAAAAAAAAGTCTTCTTTTTTTTGGCCAAGATGAAATCGTAGAAATTGAATTGAAGTGAATTGTGTCGACTTTTGTGGGTGGCATAGGCACAAGGCACAGCCATAGATAGACAGACGAGGCCAGGCAAGAACCACACCAGGCCAGGCCATTTCAGGCCAGGCAAGGCTCGCAAGTGGCAGCTAAGGTTCCAGAGTGGTAAGGAGCAGTAAATGGCAAAAAAAAAAAAAAAACAAAACTGGCAAAATGGCAAAACTGGCAAACGATATGCGTATCAATAGAGGAAAACAGAGCATCAGAGAAGACAACTTATACAAATAGCATATAAAAACTAAGACTCCATGGCATACAGTCGTGGCATGTGTATATACACATGCACTTATGTGTATGTGTGTATGTGTATATATATATCTTGAGTAGTGATAACTTCTTTCACGACTTTTGCCTCCTACTGGGCACCAGCACAAAATACAAGCTGTAGCTTAGTCGCAAGTTTAATGTAACTTTTCCTTTAGCTGAAGCGCTTTTCCTATATGCTTTTCCACTCTTTCTTACTCTCTCTCTCTCTATCTTCTTCTCTTTCTCTGTTTCTTTAACTTCCTCTCATTCGCTCCGTTTCTTCTTGCCTTCCCTCACTATTTGTGTATCTTAAACGCGTTTCGTTGTATCTACTTAAGGCAGCTTAAATATTTGTGTAACATAATACTAAAAAACATACGGGCTTCTTTGGTTATACTTAGATACATAGCTTAGATACGCGCTCGCCTTAGCCTCAGCTGGCAGTACCCAAAACATCACCCCAAACCGCCCCAAAACCCCCTCCAACAACAACAACAAAAACCTTTTGCAGTTGGCAACAAATTTCATTGACTTTTACTGTTTGAATGTATCTATGCAACGGCATGCAACATTCATTGGGCTTTGCTCACAAAAAAAAGCAAGGAAAAATATTTCTAATATTGCATAATTATCATATGTATATTATTTATATTATTTATAAACTATTGTAGCTGTTAATCATCTGTAAATAAGCTTAAATGCATTGCATTTTCAATGAAAAAAAGATTGTGTTTGTTTACAGGATACAAGCATTTCGAACGTGACATTTTGTGAGTGTATGGTAGTGAGTGTGTGAGTGTGAGTGAGTGTGAGTAAGTGAGTGTGTGTGTGTGTGTGCGTGAGTGTTGTGAATGTATGTGTTTTGTGTGTCTGACATAGTGCTGATTGTCTCTTTTGCTTTTGTTTTGCTTGGCTTGGCTTGGGTTTCTTGTCTGGTTCTATTTTTTATGTATTCTTTTTTTTTTTGTCAAACGCTAATGCTTTGTACAACAAACACACACACATGTTCATAGGAAGCAGGCAATCTTTATTTGCGGCACGTTGTGTCCTTAACGAAATTGATAGAGCTACAGCCATACAGATACAGATACAGATAGAGATAGAGATACATTGAGTAGGGAAATGTTGTCTGCATATTTGCCTACTGTCACATGATACGCACGAGTACATTTGCCTCATTAGAGTGGACCTAGACAAGGAGACAGACAGACAGACAAAGAGACAGACAGAGAGACATACGGAGAGACATACGGAGATACAGATGGAGAGTCAGACATAGAGACAGACTTACAAACAGAGCGACAGCTAAAGTAGTTAACCAAAATAGCAAAATGCATTTTGCAGACGCAAAGACAAAAAGTCGAAGCCAGCGAATGCCACACACTCAGACACACACACACACTCAAACACACACACACTCAAACACACACACTCCTTTGGCAGAGATAGCAGCAGAATTTCCATTTCGAATGTAAACAAAAAACAAACAAACACAAAAAAAATAGAAGGCAACGAAAAGAGCAAAAAAAAACATGTTGCCCGCACATTGTGGTACGACAAAAAATCAACAACAACAAGAACAACAATAACGACAACAGCAACAGCAACAATAACAAAAACAACAACAAAAGCAACATAAAACCAAAGCAAAGGCCGCCTGCAAAGCCTTTACAGAATGCAGATAAAACTGGTCATCCAGCTGTAGCGGTATCTGTATATCTATAGATGTATCTTGTCGCTTGTATCTTGTATCTGCGGGATGCATCTGTGTTTGTGTAGGCGCTTATGGTGCGCCTCTTCTATGTATAACTTCTGGCCGTATCTTAAATTCGATATTTGATTGTCTTAATGTCTAAATTAGTTAAGCGATTTTCACAGTTGATTGCCTCGATGTGCATAAATAAATACACATGTTTTAGCTGTAGTCAAACACAGCTTGTAACCAGATAGAAATAAAAAAAAAATAAAAACAAATGAATTTTCCACATTTTCCAATTTGACAAACATTTACTGTCATCATTTGTGATGGCTTTAATCTTTTAATGGGGCTAAACGGCTCGTGAGAACCAAGCATGGCAAATGATAAAATGAAATGATTAGATCTCAGTCTATCTATCTTTCTCTCTCTCTATCTCTCTCTCTATCTTTCTTTGTCTATCTCTCTCTCCCTCTCTCTCTCTCTCTCTCTCTCTCTCTTTCTCTTTTATCTCTCTACTCATCTCTTGTCGTTTCTTTGTGTTTGTTTCTGTGTTCCGTTCGTATTGTTATGCTAATCCAATCATAAAAGGAATTTGGATAATGCTTTCTTGTCTCGGCGATAAAGCATGAAAAATTGACGTTTCTTGGTTTAATCAAGCAAGCAATTGTTTAAATAAATTACCTTACATTTGTTCAATTAAACTTGAAGCTATTGTTTAGCTTAAAAAGTTGCTTATAAAATTAGCTAACTTTATTTTATCAAAATTTCGATTACATTTCCAACAAAATGTTCTATAAATTACTGAAGAAATAAAAGCTTAAAAAATGAACTTTCCTGCGTTAATCAAAGCTTTCAAAGTATAGTAAAGCTTTAGGTATTATTTAGAATTTTAAGTTTAAAACATTGCTTTTAATAAATCTAACATTATTTAGTCAACAATTACATATATTTCAACTAGAAAAAGTTTCTTGAGTTGCACAAATAAAATCTTTAAAAAATGAACTTCCCTCTGCTACTAGAAGCTTTACAATACAATAAGTAAAAGCTGCAAAGCTGCAATAATTTCTACTTAATCTAACATAATTTGCGACTTTTATATGGCTTAAAATCAAGTACAACTTACCTTTAATAATCTTTGAAGCCCTTAGATCAAATTAAACCCAAAAACTTTGAACTTGATCAAAGTAAAGTTTCTGTTCCAAGGGAAAAGTGGAGCTTTTAAGTTGCTAAGCGTTTACAGCAAACTTGAGCTTTTCTTGTTGTTGTTGTTGCTGTTGTTGATGCTGCAGTTGTTGTTGTTGTAATGATTGCTTGTTGAATTGATAGATTTGATAATATGCCATATCGATTGTGTACGGGTATATCGATAAATATTTTGTTCGCTTTCTTTTTGCTGCGCTTCTTTTTGGCTCTGGATTTACACTGATTAGCGGATCGCTTATCGTATTTTAACAAATTATAGACACTTACACGACACAACACCGAAGAACATAAAATTATTATTATATTTTTTTTTTATTTATATTTATTTATTTATTTTTTATGTTAAATATTTTGAGAACAACAACAACAACGACGACGACGACGACGACGTTTGATGATGATGACGACAAATATTGTACATATGTACAGTGGGAATATTTAAAATAAATATATGCACACACACACAAACACACGCACAGTGGGTATAGTATAGCCGTAGATTAGAGATGATTTAACGCGATAAATTAAATTAAATTAAATGAATTTTTAGTTACACGCACTGCAAAAAGTATGCAACAAACTCGAAAAAATTAATTTTTTGTTTCGTAATTTTTCAATTCTTTATAAATGGGTTTTGTCACAGTGTAGCTGCTGCTGCTGTTGTTTCGAACACTGCAAATAT
>JBANCZ010001959.1:0-18183 GCA_037040025.1 Sphaerogastrella javana | reverse complement strand
AAAAATCCGAAAGTGGGCATAAACACTAACTCTGCACCTTAACTTTATGAAAATGGATTTTCTTATGCTCAAATAGCCAGAGATGCACATCCCAACACGGAAAAGCATTGTAATACTAACTGTTATACTGACCACTTGCCACTGCAGCCTGATGCATTTCCCTATTTTTCTAGCCCATAGGGAATTTTGGCTTGAAGTTAAAATTTTGCTGTAAATAATGAAATGAATTCTCAATTCGTTTAACCGCTTACATTTGATGATTATAAATTATTAAAAATAAAAAAAAAAACAAAAACGAAAATGTAATATTTGGACTTATAACTTATTCTGCAAAATGCATTTTGTTATAGTTGCAGAGAAAATAATTTTACAATTTCATAAAATAAAATTGTTGTCGTTGTTGCTGTTGCTGTTGTTGTTGCTGTTGTTGTTGTTAATTTACGAGTGACTGCTGCGTCTCGTTGATACGTATATTAATTTTATACCGTTTTTATTCGAGTGTAAATGAAATGAAATAAAATATTTGGCTCTTGATTTATTCAGAAATCTCCACAGAGATTTTTATGCCATTTCCCAGATCTGCAAGTAGAGACGGGCAAAGAGAGGGAGATAGAGAGAAAGAGAGAGAGAGAGAGGAAGAAAGAGAGAGAGAGAGAGGAAGAAAGAGAGAGAGAGAGGGAGAGAGAGAGAGAGAGGGAAAGGGACAGGGACAGAGAGAAAGATAAAGGAATAGAAAGAGAGAGAAAGATATAGGAGCTGCTGTAACAGAAGCAACAGCAGATCTTTTGTGTATGTGTGCATCATGTGCGTTTGTTATTAAATAAATTGACTGACATACACACACACACACACAGACACATACACACACACACTCACACATTGTAGCACACACACACACTTGCGTAAATGCTGCAGTTGTGAGAGTCGTGTCGAGTCCTGGCAGAGTTCTAGGTAGTTCATCATGTTATGAAAATTGTATGGAAACTTAAGTGAAAACATAAGCCAAGGATAACAGGACAAAAAAGACAGGCAATCACACACACACACACACACACACACACATATTCACATCATCCATATCAAAATGGCGACCACACACACACACACACACATGCATGATGAGAGTGAGATGGAAACAGAGAGAGAAAAAGAGGGAGAGAGAGAGTTACTATGTTCGCTCATGCCAGTTGAGCTTTTGTCTCTCCATCTCTCTTTCTCCCCCCCTCTCTCTCTCTCTCTCTCTCTCTCTCTTGTTGTGGCCGAACGAACGCACAGGATGTGCACGAAATGATATAAATAAATAAACAAACTACAAGATAAAGCTATTTGCAATTTGATTGTCAATTTTCATGAGGCTCTGGCAGCATTCATTGCCAGGACATTTCCGCCGCAAAGCGAAACTTTTGCTTTCTTTGCTTTCCTCCTACTGTATAGGTGTGTGAGTGTGTGTGTGTGTATGAGTGTGAGTGTGTGTGTATGAGTGTGAGTGTGTGTTTGTGTGTGTGTGTTTGGTTGTAGTTTTTGTATTATTTGGTTTGGCTCGGAGCCTGTCAGTCTGTCATTCGTTCAGTCATTTACTCATTGATGCAGTCAATCAAATTTCATGAGTGATTTTTGTTAGCCAAAAAAAGAAAATACCAACAACTTTTGCCATCTCTTCACTGTCAATTTTCATTTACATTTTCCGCCTGATTGCCAGAAAAATGGCATTTCACATTTCCAAACGTCACAAAACTTGACTCACAATTTACCTTGCCTCATTCCGCCTCACCTCAACCCCAGCCCAATCCTTATTCCGATTCGCAAAACCCCAATCCTCTCTATTTCCGCTAAGAAACTTTAATTGCATATTTCATCAGTAATGGAGCTCATACAATTATTTATACCCTGTATTAATTGAAAATACATTTAAAGGGTATAACAGTTCATTCATCTGTGCATTTGATAGGACAGACCCAATTTCTTTCAATGATGAACTTCATTATTATTGAAATAATTATAGTTCAATTTATTAACATAAACTTTGAAGAAGTCACTTAAGTACAGGGTATCTTCATAATATATTTTTTGTATATTTAGACACTCATTTTTCTCTGATTTCAAAAGGAAATTTAATAATTCAACATGCAGCATAAGTACAGGGTATCTGCATAATATAGGGTATCCGATTTAATGTAGGTATATAATTTAATAATTTAAAATTCAACCATAGTACAGGATACATAAGTTTAATTTACAAGGTCTGCTTAAATCTTATGAATTTTCATATAGTATTGATGCCTTTATAAAACATATATTAAATAAATAGTACAGGGTATATTGAATTTTCAGTTAAGATTCTGTATTTCAATATAGTTAAATGATTCAAAATCCATTTTGTTAAAAAGAAATGTACTACAGGGTATCTGATCCGTACGTTCGTTTCTGTTTGTAGTAGATTGAAATGCTTTTCAAAAATTTTCCACACAATTAAAAACTGGCGTCAAATTATGGTGCACTTAATCCCCGCCTAACTGCCCCACTACAACATCAAAAAAAAACTGACCAAAACTGGGGCAACTTCAAAAGGCGCCCCACCCCCCTCAAAACTCGCCATACTACCAAAAAAAAAACCTAATTAAAAAGCGCTTAATGCAGAGAAACTGAGTTTACTGGGCATGTGCTAATTTCATAATCCAAATAAAGTTTCAATTAATTTCTTTTTTCTCCCCAATTATATATTTTTTTTTCGAACCCCTGAAATGAAAATTTAGGAAAATTTAAGCGAATACTTCAGCAGAAATTTCAGGCTTCAATGATTGAGTTCTAATGAGTTGAACTGAATTTTCATAAGGGCCTTTTAAACCTTTTAAATGCAGATCTGAAGAAATTATTGCTATATGGAGTTCTAAAATATATCTATAAAGTTTAAAGCTTTACACTTTAACTTACTTTACACTTTAACTTACGATTTGATCATAGTATTTTTTACTTTATAGTCGCTATTGAATATTTTCAGGTCATTTTCCTGGAATCCCTGAAATGAAAATTTGGAATAATTTAATCGAATACATCAGCAGCAATTTCAAGCTTCACTTATTGGTTTCTGATGAGTTGAATTGAATTTTTATAATAGTTAAAGATGCAGATCTGAAGAAATTATTTCAATACGAAATCCTAAATAATATCTATAGAGTTTAAAGCTTAATACATTTACTGACTGCATGTAGATCATAGTATTTTTAACTTTATAGTCGCAATTGACTATTTATTTGTTCAGAACTCTTCCTCTAGGCTCTGTGTCATTTGCCTGGCGTCATGCTTCATTAAAGGGTGCTTCACATTTAAATATGCCCATAAATGTCTAAGTGTTGCCAGTGTTGCGTCCGACTCCGTGTGGAATATAAAAAAATGGACAGCGCGAAAGTGGGGAAAATGCCAAACAAATGATAGCCCTTTCAACCCGCCAATTGTCAATTCATTCGGCGTGGCATTAACCCCATGACACCGACGACATAAAACAACAAGAAAAACAATTCCACAGCCAGACTGAGCCGCAAAAAATGTTTGGCAACAAAAATTATAAACCACTCGAGCATATTTTGCAAGTCCCCAGACCCTCTAAAGGTTTCATACTGGCCAATTTTTTGCTATTATTATCCTTGTTGTTGTTGTTGTTATTTTTGTTGCTATACGCTTACCATTTTTCATGAACGTTCGAGGGAAAAGGAAAAAAAGTTGAAACGGAAATGCGACCATATATACACACACACACACACACCCAGAAAACGGATATGAGCCGAACTCAGGGTTGGGGTTAATACATATACGAGCAGATGCAATATATAACGGTCGATGGTAGACGCTCGACGGTTGAGGGTCGGCCACGTCGCGTAGCATCAACCTACAAATAAAAGAAATGTGTGGTTCCCCATAATCCCACGCTTTCCCCTGTTCGGGGACTTTTTTTTTCAGTGTGCGTTTGGTTATTAACAGACGACTAGAAGCAAATATATGGGCATTATTTTTTGGCTGGCTGTCAAAGCGCAGCCAAGGACCGGAAGCTAGCGAAATTATTTTTAAACGGCTTGATGTCTGCGCGTAAAGATTCCGAGTAAAGGGTTGGGGAGGGGGTACAGCCACAGCAACTGGATGAATGTGTTATTATAATGTGAAACAAAAGCTCAGAAAAACGTCACTCAGTCTGACTGGCTGAGCTATAAAAGGGGAATGCGCTTTAAATGTCAGCCATTTATAAAGCTCCCTCTCTTTCGTTTAAATCGTCAACAGTCGTCAAGAGAGAAGAGAGAGAGAGGCACACACAGAGACAGAGACTAGACCACATTTTGGTTTGGGACTTGGCTAAACGGTTATAGCAAAGTCGCATTGTTTTTCAAATGACAAGATCAAACTTTATGGTTGAGAGAGAAAGAGAGCGAGAGAGAGTTAATCGAGCGTATAACCTAGAAATTAACTTTCCAAACTTAAATTTATATTTTTCAACTTTAATATTTCGTAATGGCATTTAAAAATCAATTTATACATATTTATATATTTATATGATATTTTCAGTATAAATTTCATTTAATATAGTTAACATTTGGCTCTATATACCTATGTAATCATTTCGACATGTAAAGTTGCAACACCATTACCATGTTATTCATATTTTTTGCAATGAAAATTTCTCAAATTGTCGCTATGTTGCCACGCCACGCCCACGACCACGCCCATGCCCTTTTGCAGGAACTCATTTAGTAGAAATATAAGCATTAAAAGTCCATTACCATTACATACTTTTTTATTTGGCAATGAGAGAGGATGACATTTTTTGGTGTATAATAAATACATGTATACATATATGTATGGCTATATATATACACTATATGTAAAAATTGTAGTTTCGCAAAATCCACAATTCTGACTCTAAATATTAGGCGCAGGTTCTATGTGCTCCTTATAAAGGTAAAGCTATATTTGAAATATATTTGAAATGTTTTAAGTCTTTCATAGTTTTTAGAGGACTTTCTTTCTATGAGTAGACTAAAGTCGACTGTGCACTACAATTTTAAAACAATTACAATTTAATAATATATTCTTAAAAGCTTGACTTAAACAATTACAGGGTATAAATTTGTTTATACAGATATGTCATTTGTAGTTTTTACCGAGTGCCGGCAAATGCAAATATATTTAATTGAAAATACTTCTGGCAGACACTTCGTTTACCTAAATATGAGCTAAAGTTTTGAGTTGATGAAATGCATAAATGCATTTTCCATTTCAAATTTAGAAGTGGAAATGGAAAAACTATGTTAAACTATCACAGAGGTAGCCAAGGTGAACTAATTGAATTATTGCCAAAAATATTAATTAACAATATTAAATATTTTAGTCTTATAGAGTATTCATTTGACAACTGAGATTTCGAATCATTAATTTAGTGCGCAATTTATTTGTGAATTAAATTAAATATGGTTATAATTCGATTCAAGTAATTATTGATTCTAATGAACCTAAAACATTTGCGACAGCGCACTCGACTGAGCTTCCTTCCCTTTGTTATTCGATGCAAGCACATTATGCTCGCTCTCTCTTAAACTTTCAGCGCATACTCTCTCTCTCTCTCTCTTTCTCACGCATACACACACACACACACATTTATCTTCTACATGCTTATTAGCAATGAAAGCTCGGACTTCTGATCTCACACGTTTGAAAGTTTTTGTTTATTCACTGTCTCTGCTTGCATCGCTGCCGCTGCCGGCCCTGTCTTTAGTTTGAGTCGCTGTGCTTTGCGTAAGTTGCGAGGCTGCAAGCTCTCTCTCTCTCTCTCTCTCTCACATTGTGTATATTCGGTTATGCGGTTTGGCATAAACAAGAGAAGAATTGTAAACACTTTTTCTCATAGTATGCTTAAATTGAAAATCGGAATACGTATGACTGTATTGGTTTCATTTCAATTATACTAATTTCCTTTGTTCGATTAATAAACACGTTCATTTATGCTTACGAAGTGTCCGTTTATCGTTTGCCGATTCAGTCTTCTTTTTTCTCTCTCCATTTCGTTTATGCTGTTTCTTGTTATTATCGTTGGATTTTGTTATGATAGACTAACAACACTCACTAGAACTTTAAATGCAAATATGAATATTCAATAATTTAGACCAAGAGTTTTCGCGAGTGCAATTAAAGAAAATAAACTCGACCATGGTAAATATTTGAGGGTAGCCCTTCTACAGGTTGTATACAAATTTAAAAACGTTGTCAAAAGCAACCGCGTTTGTGGTAGCTTTTAATGCCCTTTTCGCTGAAATTAGTACACATACTAAATGTGCCACAGCAATAGCAACATCAACATCAACAACAACAACAACAACGACAACAACATCAACAACAACAACAACAACAATGAGAACTCTGAGAGCAACAATAATGAAACAGCAACCGGACAATTTGCGTGGGGCTACCCAAACGCTGATTATGATGACGACCTGGGCACATTAATGCTGATGATGTTGCCGCTAAGTAGCACTCCCAGATCCCACTCCCGCTCCCACTCCCGCTCCCACTCCGACTCCCATTCGCTTTTCCCATTACCATTCCCGAGTGAAACCTAGGAGCAGTAGGTAAACAAATATGGCTTCAGCTACTAGCGGGCGGGGCAGGGCGAAAATGCCAGATAGAAAAGTGAAAAGCGGGCAACAGAATGAGGAGAGCGACAGAGAAAGAGGCAGATAAAGAGAGGGAAGCAAATCGTTGCGGAAAAAAGTCTCAGTCAGGTTGCCAGGACAGAAAGAGCAAAAGCTCTGGAAATAAAGTCGCGCTTACTTGCCATATATACATCGCTCTCTATTGCTCTCTGTCTGTCTGTCTGTCTCTCTCTCTCTCTCTCTCTCTTTGCAGCTGTCTGTCTGACTCTCTTGGCTTTGCAATTAAATATGCACATTCTCATTAAAAGTTTGCGCCATTAATAAACGCCAACAGGGATGTAATTTAATACGGTTAAAAAGTACGACACGTGGAACCCCGAAAGCGAGATATGCAGACTCAAGCAGAGACAGGTTTTAGGGACGGGGAACCTACCTCCACACACACACACACAAATACATACACACTGCATTACATATAATATGCAGCCCCCAGAGAATGTACGAGAAAGAGAAAGAGATAGAGTAAGCGAGTAAGGGATAGGGAGAGCTTCGCCTTGACGCAACCAAACAAAGCTCATAAAATTTGCAAATGTAAATAATTTTCTTAACGAAAATTTTACACGTTTGCCATCCCCTCCCCCCTCTCTACTCACCACCCGTTTTTGTGCCTTTCCCTGCACATTCTCCTTCCGCATTTTCACATTTTCGTAAACGTGTCGACCACATTAAAGCTCGCCCACGACATGAGCACAAATTTGTCAACTTACAGGACATGCAGGACTCAACGCGCCCAGAACTCGACACGATACGATAGGATACGATACGATACGACACATATGGCTAGTGCCTAGCTAAGACTCAAATCCCCTGCCCCCTGTGCCAGACACCCTCTCTGGAAGGCCTTCTGCTCGTTCGCCCTTTTGCCCAGGCCACATTCCGGGCATAAATAATAAATAATTGAAAATGTCTCATGGGAATTCTTCTACTGCTGATTCTTCTTCTTCATCTTGTACGTCTTCTACTACGTCTTCAACTACTTCTTGTTCTTCTGCTTGTTGGCTTCTTCGTGTGAACTCTGGCAGCCAACAATTTGGCCTTAATATTAGAGCAGACCAGCCAAACGACTTGGACTTGGGCTCTTGCTATCATAGGGTATATGAACTATGCCATGACCTATGGCTAATTCAATTGGAAAACTGTAACAAAATTAAAGGGAATATTAAAAATAATAAGAAAAAATATATATATTACAAAATTAAAAAGTTAGAAGATATATATATATATCAAATTGAACAGAAATAAAAATTCCGAAAAATTATATTATAAATTCTAGAATGTAGACCTTGACCAAATATTCAATAGTTATTGAATAAAATATAAAAATCTTGGGATTTTTAGAATGATAATTGTATTCAATGTTATAAACTTTTTACGCATTTGTCTAACATTAAAATAGTAAAAACAATCAACTATAGAATGTTGACTTAAATCAAACAAATAGAAATTAAATAACATATAAAAATATTGTTTTCTTTTATAAAGGCTATAAAAACGAAGATTTTAAAATTTTATAATAATTTAATAATTATATATATTAATTTAACACTGAAAACATTGTTAACATTTATATGATATTGAGAAAGCAAAATCAAATTTTAAAATGAAGACCTTGTTTAAACAATAAACAGTTTTTTAATAAAATATAAAAAAGTTGGTATTAAAATGAATTTTATGAAACGAAATATTTTCAATTTAATAATGATATATTAGTTATTTAAAACTGGAAATATAGTTACTTCTATCTAATATTAAAATATCAAAATATAATTAAGGACTGAAGATTTAAACCACAAATAGTTTTTTAATAGAACATAAAAATTTTAGATTTAAATGAATCTAAAATATTTTGAAATATTTTAAATTGAAAGCAGGGTATATCACATTCGACATATTTGAATATATTTGGTAGGCTTTTCTAAGTAGTTCCTGGGAAAAGCACATTAATTGCATACATCTAGCCGTTGTGGCTGAAGCGAAATGTTGACAGCTCGCTCGCAGCGTCTTGAGTTGGCATTTTCTTGGGCCAATTCCGGCGGGAAATTAAAGTAAGAGTTTACGCTTTTTTAGCCTCCTAACACACACACACACACACGCACTATGGCCACGCCCACAACAAATGTGTAATGGATGGGGAGAGAGAGAGGGAGAGGCAGGCACATGAAATTGTTGCTCATTATGTATTTATGTCAATTTCTGGGTCGCTCTTTTTTGCGAGTGTGTGTGTGTGTGGCATGCCGCAATGACATGTAAAACCTTTTTGCGCCTACATATACACACATTCTCTACCAAGAGAGAGAGAGAGAGGGAGAGGTATTCACCTGGCCAACATTTAATGACTTTGGCTTGCTCTCGCTCTCCCTTTTGGGACGCATTTAGCGTGTAAATTTCGCTGTACATTTTTACTCCTTCAGCAATCGTAAAGGTGTATGTGTGAGTGTGTGCGAGTGTGTGTGCATATTTCAGTTATTTTTATTTCATGCTTACTTTTTACACAAATACAAATACTAACACACACACACACATGCACAATATGGACACATTTATGATGCTCCAGCTGAAGGCATTAAAGTTTTTGCGAGTTTTTCGTGAGTTTTTGTTGAGTTTTTGCTGAGTTTTTGTTGCTGCGTATTGTAAAGGGATTTGTTTTGTGACTCTGGGCAAACGCTGATGACTCGAGAGCAAAAAAAAAAAAAAAAAAGAAAGAGAAATGATGATGATAAAAATACGTTTATATGGTTATAGCCAGTACATGGCATAAATCATAAAGCAAGCAAAAATATCTGACAGACATTCAAACGTTGAGTGAGCGAATGGCACAAAGTATCAAAGCAGTCTGAGTGCTTGGCTTTTTGAGTGTTTTCGCAGTATTCACACAGCACTCTATATCAAGTATCGAACATGCTCTATCGAGTTCATTTCGCAAATTACTCAAATCGTATAGATGTTTTCATTCAGATTCATTTTCATGTCTTTTCAATCAACGGAATGAAACTTATAAAGGATCTTTCATTAGCTATTTGATAACTTTTAACTGAACACACCCTTTATCCGATCTCCTATCTTTTAATCAAGGAATGAAACCAAAGCGGAACTGTAACAGTGCCTTTAAAACCGCTTCATATTTAAAACCCAAATCATAAACCGATATTTCGATATATCAATGATCGAAACCGATGCTTGAATCTTATTTTCATTTGGTTTCATTCCCTGCTTTGAATACCAAAATATTTAGCAAAGTGAGAATTTTCATCATTTTCAACATTTCATCATAATCTAGACGACAATGTTTTCAATTATTTAAAATTTATTACCAGAATTACGAGTCGACGGTTGCAATTTTTAGATCGGTAATGTCAATTTTTAGATGAAACTCTAATCCCAGTAGACAAGCTTCGTCAATAAAAACCCTCATGTGGTTCATGTAAAAACCCTCATGTGCTTCCTGAGACATCCTTTCATCCGCTAAAAATGACTTATCGATGTGGTTTTTATTTCGATGGCGTTATTGGACCATTTTGATAGTCGATCTACCGATATGTGTTCGATTAAAGTATCGACCGGTGCTACATTCCCAGATCACCCTAAGACCTAAGTCGAATTCTATACATAAATGTTTTTATAGCACTTCAATCCAGAATTCAAAATTTAAAAGATATATCAAGTAGCTTGGATGCGATTTAAAAAAGGAATCTTTAATGAAAGATCTTTAACTAACCAGGCAATTTCTGTTTTATTTAAATAAATTATATAATAAGATAGCTTAAATAAAAGTATATAATGTACTTTGGTACAAGTTTAGTTGAATCTTTCAACGTTAAATTTGGATTGAGTGAGAGCACAGTTAGTTGGGTAAAAAATGTAGGATGTCGTAATATTATGCGTGCTTGGTATTGTTTGTTTGGCATGCATTAACTAAACAACAACTGTTTGTGCTTACAAGCCTGATAAATAATTGAAAAGAAAGCTGTAATGGCTGCACAAGTACTGAAACTTGGAATTACCTGGCAGACACAGGTAAATATACAGCAGGAACAGGAACCAGAGTGAAAGAGAGGGAGAGAGAGAGAGAGAGAGAGTGAAAGGGAGCAGGAATGAGAGCAGCATTGGAAGAGAGCTCGATGTGTGGAGACGCGTGACTTTGTCTTGTGCTGAAATAAATTTACTTGCAATGCCAGATACACCTACATAATGCACACACACTCACACACACACACTCACACACACATGTGCATTTGCACACACACATACACGCACAGTCGAGTGCACTCTGCTAACTAAATTTTGCGCTGCGTACGCGACTCAGTGGAGTGCAAAAGGCATTGGACTGACTTGGACTGACTTATGGCATGATAAGCAGCAGAGTTTGAGTTACAGGTTAATTTATTATTGAAACTAATGTTAGTACAGGCCAGAGGGGTTTGGGAGTCGTGAGGGGCGAGTGGGTGAGACGAGTAAGTGGGTGGTGGTTGGGTGGTTTGTCACTGCAGGTGCCATGCTGACGACGCCGGTTTTAAGAGACAGAGCGAATCGAGACTAAAGGAAGCTGTTGTTTTTGGTGGTTTTGGGTAGGCTTTGTGGGGATTCTACTGCTTCTCCTGCTGCTGCTGCTGAAGCGCAAATTATGAAATTCAAGTTGACAAATGTCAGTGACATTAATTAAACGTTGAGATATGATGGCAACAGCTTGAATATTGCCACTGGTTAGAGCATGGGACTTAAAGCGTTTGCCTATTCAAAGAGTTAACCTCCTGGTGGAGAAATATGATTTATGAAAATCAATAAGCTCTTCGACTGCCAATTTAATTGAATTGCTTGCTTGAACTGGGCTTAATCTCTTAGCCAACTCAATCGCAATTCGTTTGCAACAAGGAAATTGCACTTTTAAGCCAAATTGCGACCCAATTTTTAAATTTAAACAAATTTTTAAAGCCATGCTCTCTACTGTTGCGTCCATTTTCTTTATATATATAAATTTTTTTTTTTGCACACTACGCCAACTTCCGTTTCCGGCGGCAAGCAAAAGCAAAGCAATGCAAACACAGCCCACGCTGTGTCCCTGATTTTTTCTCGCTTTCTCCGTGTCTCCCTCTATCTCTTTCTCCCTCTCTCTCTCTACCTCTCTTTCTCTCTAACTCTCTCTACCTCTCTCTTTCCCTCTCTTCTTCCCTCTCTCTCTCTCTTTCTATGTATTTTTCCTTCTTTTTGTTTTTGCTGGCATAAAAATCATTAAACTGATTTATATTCCGTTTGATTCCCTCGTTTCCCTCGACTTCGCATCATGGGAATGCGTATGTGTGTGCGGCGCCGTTGAATTTTAGCTGCTCGCATACCCTATAAAAATTTACAAACCGAAGGGTATACAGGTCAAATAAACTAAATACAGATTAAACTTTAAATTTATAGATTATTCTAATTCTTTATGTATAGGATAGGTAATCTATGGTAATATTATAATTATAGGGTATCTATAATTCTTTGTATTCAATTTGTATAAAATATTGCTATTAAATGTTTCCTCTTAAGGCAATGCCTAAACTTGAGTTCAAGTTTGATAAAAGGGTCGCTCGACAGACCAAGTCTGTACCCATACCCGAAAGAAAGAAAGAAAGAGAAATATAGAAGGAGAGGGAGAAAGATAGAGAGAGAGAGAGAGAGAGAACCCATACGAAATTCGATAATTCAAGTCAATTTCGCATGTGTCGGGGTCGCTCAAGGGTTAAGTGATTTCTTTTGTTTCTCTTTGGCTCCACTTTCTTATGTTTCATACTCCAACTCCTAGTCTTACTCCAAGTTCGACTTCTTCGTCTGCTTCTACTCTATTTGGAGGGAAAACAACGCATTTAGTCAACTGTAAAATAAAGTCGCATAAATAAGTTCAGCCAGCAGCAAAAGCACATGAAAAATTTAAAGTTTATCCCAATAGAAACAAAAAAAAAACTCTTAAAAAAAAGTAGAAAATCGTTTCAAAAATTTAAATGTTTAACTATTGATTTTGGTCTGATTTTGATCTCAAGGCTTCTTCTTTTTCTTTTACTTTTACTCTTTCTCTATCACACATTCCTTTCCTTTCTCTCTCTCTCTCTCTCTCTCTCTCTCTCCCTCTTTCTCTCTCTATCCCTTTCTCTCATACACTTTCTCCCTTTGGAGTTCCTAACATTTTGGCTAATGTGCTGCAGGCGGTGACCAATATCGAAAAAAAATGAAGAAATTGTTGACCCAAAATATTCGCTCGGTTGTGTGTTGGCCTTTAGTAGGGTTTAAACCATAAACCCACGTCCCAAGCCCCAACTACCGACTACCGACCACGCCCCCATCCCCCTTTGGTTGCTCTGTTATGCGGTACGACCACCTTGAAAGGGTTGTCGTTACAGAAATTCAATTCAATTTCGTTGAAATGTTTTATTATATGGATTTTGTTGTTGTTATTGTGCCTGATTTTAATGTAATTGCCGGTAATAGCAAATACTTTTTATGGCCTAACAAGTTGTTGTTGTTATTGTTGTTGTTATTATTGTTGTTGATATTGTTGTTAATATTGTTGTTGTTTTTGTTGTTGATATTGTTGTTGATATTGTTGTAACCTGTTGTTATTATGGTTGTTGTCGGTGTCCACGCTTAATGTATGTTTGATAATTTTTCATATAGCATTTATAGATATACCAAATTGAATTCTAATTTGAAATTAATTTCCATATTCTCTACCTCATCGCTCAATTTTATTAAAGTATGGATTCCACCAATACCATATATTATTATACTATATTGCATTAAAATTGATACTAAATTGCTAAATTGATTTAATATTGAAATTAATTTAAACGGATGCAAAATGCATAAACAATATTTAATGTATTCAACAAGATAACATTTAGCTTTAAGTCATTGGATATATATCTACATATACTCCATAAATGTAAAAAAAAATATGTATACATATTTTGAGGTATCTTTTGGGAAGTTCCCCTCTAATACACATTTACAGACATCGTCATTAGCAATTAATTACCTTTAAATATTTGCGCGTATTGAAAATGTGCTAACAAACTGAACAGTGAACTTTCGATAAAATGTTATCGACTTTCGTATACCCTATTACATTTGCACATGTATATAAATAAATACTATCTATCGATCGATATATTTTCGTTAGTCTTGTAACAAGAGTAATCAAGTGAACTTCATATTAATTGCTTTGAATATTGCCTGCCTTGAAGCACAACTCGTGTCATGAAATCTACGTAGATCTAATATGTACCATACATTGATACTACTAAAAATATGCATACATACTACTATAGATATAGACACATATAGATAGATACTATTATGTCTATATATAGAAGTATATTTAAGTATATGCGCATTTCAACTATGGAAATATGCCTACGTCTGCTCATTTGTTATCAATTTAATAGTAATTACAAACTACTACTACTACAACTACTACGAGTGCGATATCAGCCCTCTATAACCATCCTACTATTGATTCTTATCACGAGGATTCCAAAAAAATGTGCGAAACCATTTAAAGTGTCACATGATTTCATCATTTTATCAATGGAAGTAAACCAATTTTTACCATCTATTGAGTAATGAAATTATTATTATCTACATTACTTGGCGAATGTTTATAGAGAATTGCACTGACTGACTTGATAATAATATAGATTTAAATTTATATAGTTGTGTATAAGATATTAATAAATACCTTGTAATAATCCAATTTGAGACCTTTCCAATTGTTAAAATCGTATCTCTCAGGACAAATGTGCATATATTCTTATCCTTTGGTTAATTTTGGATAATCGGTTTGACTTTACCCATTATCGTCGGGTTGAAAGGTGTGGGACATGTAAATATATTTTGGATACCTTTATAAGTGCTCCGTACCGTATTGCTTCTGTTTATGGTTTCATGTTATCTTGGAATGGAATTTACTAGATTCAACCTAGTTTAGGTATTTTTCTTCGGTGGTCCTGCTACCCAACTCCTAATATATGGTTATGGTTTGAAGGACATTATGTTCTTGGTACGCCAACGATACTATGAAACGAGGTTGTATGTTTTGTACTCCATTGCATCTATAGAATAGTTAGAATAGAATAAAGTAGAATGAATGTATGTAACTCCAACTTATGTACATATATTTTAAAATTGTTCAAATCTAACATATTTGATTCCGATAGGTTATCAAATCCGCCCCTAGTTTGAGGATGGTTATACAAGTATTATAATCAATTTGAATGCTCAGTTTAGCTTTGCGGAATAGTAGATATATGTATATAAATACACATATGCGTATCTATGTGCATGTGTTTGTCAATGAGTGTGTGTGGCTAGCATCTAATTAATTAAACAATTGTAAATTCCTTTGATAAATTAACGTCACCAAGCGTTGACCACACGCACACAGAAACACCCACGTACACACCCTGTGTGTGATGGACAACAATAGAGAGAGGGGGGTAGGGATACATATATCGGATATTTAGAGGGCCCTTGGCATAGGTTGCTTGGCATTCACATAGTTTGGCGGCTATTGCAATATTCATGTAAATGTTATGCTGGGCATGTGGTCATGCATGTACTATGATGTCATTTCGTGTAGAATTTCATGTTAATTTCTACAGTGAGCGTTGACTACAGTGAACCCAAACGACACACTCAACTCGACTAAATTAGCAACTTAAGGCATGAACCCTATGGTCCGTTTGTATTCATTTCTCATAAGCGAATATAATTCTATGTTATTATATGATTATAATATTGGTGTAATTGAACTTGTGTGATCTCTCAAATTGTGGGTAGAGTCTAAACTGTTCTCTATGATGATATTATTAGTGATTATGTGGCGGAAACGGAAACAGCTGAGGAGAGCTGCTTTTCTATCTGATTTTTTGGTAATATTTTTATTTGAATTTTTTGCACAATTAGTTAACTTTTGTTTAAATTTGTATTTCTAGGAAGGAAGATGACATATCGAAAAGTTCCGAATGTGAATTTCCAAACTGTGAACAATTAAATAAATTAAAATGTGGGACCGAAACAAAAGTCAATGCGTAGCAGTTCGTATACATTTGACTATCGTACGCGATAAGATATGTATCTGTCCAACGGGCGAGACATCAAAACAGACAAACCGTTTACCGCACAGCATCCCTTTGTGGATGGGTGCATAATATCAGGGCAACTACCAAAAATCAGATGTCTATCTAATAGACAAACCGATAACAAGCGATAACAGCAAACGATCGTACAACAAAGCATTGTCACAGACCGTGTAGATGTTTATCTTTGCACCACCGTGGGCTACCACATATAAAAGACTGTTTCGATGTCTCAGGTGTCATTTGAGTATAAAAGTTTCAGCCAATTTCATTGGTAGTCCAAGCACATAGCAACATCCAAAGAACTGGAATAGCTGCAACGCTCTCAACCCTATTGAAAATGAGAGCATACTACGGTATACAAAAAGCATCACAAAAAAAGGATCTACAAGGACTTATCAAATTCGAACATCTTTTTCTTACAGTTCTTGCCTATCTGGCATTTCTGGTGGCCGCCACGAGCGCCGCCAACATTAGACCATCGACCATACCGGTAAACAACCAGCTGTACAGTCGATATGTCTGCGTGCACAAATCAAATGGTTTCCGTGCTTTGGTCCCAGGCAGCTGCTCCAAGTACTACGAGTGCCAGAATGGTATGGCAATCGAAACGACCTGCGCCCGCTACTTCGATGCCAAGGTGCAGCAATGTGTTGAATATAGCACCGGATGCTTTGAAGTTGTCCAACCATCAGTGATGGCCGGCACCTCTGGCTCGACGGCTGCTGATTGCAATACCACTACACCACCATGTGATACCACAACGCCGCCATGTGACACAACTACACCGCCATGTGACACCACCACGCCGCCATGTGAAGAAATAACGACAACGTGCGAACCGACAACAACCACCTGCACGACAACAACATGTACAACGACGACCTGTACCCCAGCTGTAACAGACACAACCGCGAAGACAACCACATGCTCCACTGTAACAGTGACCACCGTAAAGACAACAACATGTTCTACTGTAACAGTGACCACCCCAACAACAACCACATGCTCTACTGTAACAGTTACTACTCCAACTACTACCACATGCTCCACTGTAACAGTGACCACTGTTAAGACTACGACATGCTCCACTGTGACAGTCACCACCCCAACAACAACCACGTGCTCCACTGTAACGGTTACCACTCCAACTACCACCACATGCTCCACGGTAACGGTTACACCAACCACATGCACCACCACAACTTGTTCCACTGTGACGGTCACACCAACCACATGCACCACCACAACCTGCTCCACTGTGACGGTCACACCAACCACATGCACCACTACAACCTGCTCCACTGTGACAGTTACACCGACCACATGCACCACTACAACCTGCTCAACAACTACAACACCATGCGAAAGCACAACACCACCCTGTGAACCAACAACGACACCTTGTGCAACAACAACTCCACCCTGTGAAACAACCACCGTATGTGGTCCAGTTTCTGGAGCTCAGGCTATGTCCTCGTCCATAAAAGTTAGACCCAATATCAAGAGACCATTCGTCAAGCCTCTGCCCGAAACCCTGCAACATCCCGTACAGATGTCTGATGCTACAAGCGGATTAAGCATGGAGCTCTACAACAGCTACGTGTGCCGCAACAAGCCCGATGGCTTCATGTTGGCCTCCCTGACCAGCTGCAACAACTACTACATCTGTCGCTACGGACGCCCTCTACAGGTCAGCTGTGGCAACAAGTACTTCAACGCCTTGAAGGGAATTTGCGATCTGCCGGAGAATACGAACTGCGTGCAGCCATCAATTTTGAATTAGCCACTAAACTATCAAAATCAACTTTGACAACGGCGCCGATATAGCCAATACCAAGAGCACAACAAAAAAATGCAACGAATTCCACCAAATTTTGTCTTAATATAATATTTTAATGTAATACTTTATTACCGAAATGCAAACGCTAATACAAGCCATAAAAAGCAAAAAAAATTGATTCCTTTACATTCTTTATGATGATGATAATGGTTATAATTAATAATTGATCAAATTTAGTTAGTATGTACTATGCATAAATCATATGTTCCCAGTCAACTTAAACATGTATGGTTGAAATGTCGCAGCTATAGCCCAGTTTCATACGCTGAGTAGATAGAGTAGAGTTGTCAAAGATCAAAATAAACTGATCTCAGTTAGATCAATTTGATTTGAGTATAACGATAGGAAACACATTTATCCTAGATAAATTTCCGATAAATAAGGACAAAATGACAAAAAAAAAGTCTAAATTGTTTTCAAAAATCACAGATATATGGTACAAAGATTTTTTTGGATTATTCATTTCATTTCTGAATAGAGGATGAGGACTTTGAAAACGAAACAAATCTGTCCGATAAAAGCCAAATTGACAAAACTGGAC
>JBANCZ010001958.1:0-18193 GCA_037040025.1 Sphaerogastrella javana | reverse complement strand
GAGCAGCTTAAGCCACAGGAACAATTGGTGCTAGAGACGAAGCAAACAGAGGAGAAGCCAGGGGCAACAACACAGCCGGAGAATGGACCACAATTTAGCGAGCATTTACAAGATGAGGAGCTGGCTAATCTGGTGACCGCCGAGGAGTACTTGATGCGCAAGGACGTGGTGCTGCTGGAGTACGAGAAGCAAATGTTTTTGGATCTGGTGCACGATGACGGACTGCTCGTATGTGGCAAGTGAGTGGCGCTGAAGGTTTTCCGAGTTTATATAAAATTGCTTTCTTATTTGACAGAGGGCTCAGCTATGAGCGGGCGCTGCTCAACATATTGAATGTTTATAGCGATGCGGGCAATCTCCTGCTGGTGATCAATGGCTCCGACTGGGATGAAGTATACTACAAGTCGAAACTGGATGCCAAATACGTGCATGAGGTGGCCAATACCGCCACCGAACGGTAAGCCCATGGATGCATATGGTAAATATCATATAATGTCATATACGTGTCTGTAGGGAGCGTGTCTATCTGGAGGGCGGCATACAGTTCATCAGTACGCGCATACTTGTGGTGGATCTGCTGAAACAGCGGATACCCATTGAGCTAATCACGGGCGTCATAGTGTTGCGGGCACACACCATCATCGAAAGCTGTCAGGAGGCATTTGCCTTGCGTTTGTATCGCCAGCGCAACAAGACCGGCTTTATCAAGGCATTCTCCAGCAGCCCGGAGGCCTTCACAATTGGCTATGCGCACATTGAACGCACCATGCGTAATCTGTTTGTGAAGCAGCTGTTCATCTGGCCGCGTTTCCATGCCACGGTCCGTGCCTCGCTGCAGCCGTGGCAGACGCAAACCATCGAACTGCATGTGCCGCTCAGTCAACGCATGAACTCCATACAGACGCATCTGCTGGACATTATGAATTTCCTGGTGCGCGAGATCAAGCGTATCAATCGAACCGTCGACATGGAGGCCATCACCGTGGAGAATTGTGTGACTAAAAAGTTTCACAAGATACTGCAAGCGCAGCTGGACTGCATCTGGCATCAGCTCAACTCTCAGACCAAGCTCATCGTGGCCGATCTCAAGATCCTGCGCAGTTTAATGATGTAAGATTTGTATAGTTAAAAGGATAGATAGTTAGGAGTGAGTAGACATGTTTACGTTCAAACATATGTGCACAGGATCCCTGTCCCATTGTCTGCCTGCCGTTGTCTCACATATCTTTCTTATATACACAGTTCCACTATGTATAATGATGCAGTGAGCGCGTACGCACTGATCAAACGGTATCGCGGCGCTGAGTACGCCATGAGTAATTCCGGTTGGACGCTTCTTGATGCCGCCGAGCAAATATTTCTGATCTCCAAGCAGCGTGTGTATAATGCACAAAATGGTTTGTTATGCCTGTTATGCTTTATATATCCTCAGTTATAATTACTATGTACCCATCCATCTCTTGTAGAATTTGAGCCAGAGCCGTGTCCCAAATGGCAGCCATTAAATGAGCTGCTTAGCCAGGATATACCCGCTGATATGCGACGCAAACTGGGTGTTCATCACTTGGAGCCACCGAAGGTGCTGATACTCTGTCAAGATGCTAGAACATGCTATCAGCTCAAGCAGTATCTGACGCAGGGCGGCGCACGTTTTCTCCTGCAACAGGCCATGCGGCACGAGGTGCCGCTGGGCAAGCTGAGCGATGAGTTTACGCGGGAGACGCAAGGCGCCGCCATGGCAGAGGCAACACCCGCAGCCAGCTTGGCAGCAGAGGGCAAACCCGAGCTGCAGTTGAAACTGGAGCATTCCACACTAAATCAGCAAAAAGAAAGCCAGAACAATACTGAGTCCACTATGCAGTTGTCGGAGCTATCGCAACTGCTCAGCGATACGGATCAGGAGCAGCTGCAGCACTTCGAGGAGAGCTATATGCTAACCATGACGCAGGCGCTGCCCACAGCAGCCGATCCGAATGCCTCCATATTCGAGACCATACCCGAATTGGAGCAGTTCGATGTGAGCGCCGCTTTGGCTGCCCATCGACAGCCCTGCATTTGCCTGCAGACCTTCAAAACGGAGCAAAAGGGTGCCATGGCCTTGGAGCATGTGCTGGAGAAATTGCAGCCGCACTACGTCATCATGTATAATACGAATGTGACGGCCATTAGGCAGCTGGAGGTGTTTGAGGCGCGACAACGACGTCCTGCCGCTGATCGCATGAAGATCTATTTTCTCATTCATGCCCGTACCGTCGAGGAGCAATCGTATCTGACCAGTTTGCGTCGTGAGAAGTCCGCCTTTGAGCTGATCATCGATACGAAAAGTGTACGTAAATGATTCGAATTGTCTCTAAAGTATAATCTGATATAGGGAATGAAACCGAATAAAAACGGTCCGATTTAGGTTTCGATCTTCGATAGATTGAAGCATCGGTTGTGGTTACGGTTTCGGATTTTAAAATGAAACGGTTTAACTGTTACGGTTACGGTTTCGGTTTTGGTTTTATTCCTTAATATTGAGATAATTTGCTCTAGAATTTGAATAGAATGTTTAAGCTATAATGCTTTCCAGACAAGTATACTTAAGATTAATCCTATATATATGATATAGTAGATGTTGGATAAATTTAAAAAATTGACTTATATTTTCGTGAAATTTTCATAGAAGTTACCATGGTGTGACGGCTAAGGTGTTTCTATGGTTTAGTTAGTATTATATGATATATGAAATTTCTTTGAGGTATGCTAAAGGCTTACACATGAATACATATACTGATAGTTCGATCTATTTACAGAAAATGGTCATACCGGAGTATCAGGATGGCAAAACCGACGAGGCCTTTGTGCTATATAAGCAGCATGAAGACGAGGAGCCCAGCAATGCTGCTACACGAAAGGGTGCCGAAATGGGCGTGAGCGCGACCGTTGCCAAGGAGACGCCAAGGATTATAGTGGACATGCGTGAGTTTCGCTCTGATCTGCCCTGTCTCATACATCGACGCGGACTCGAGGTGCTGCCTGTGACCATCACCATTGGCGACTATATACTGACGCCGGAGATTTGCGTTGAACGCAAGTCCATATCGGATCTCATTGGTTCTCTCAACTCCGGCCGTCTGTACAACCAGTGTGTGCAGATGCAGCGATACTACGCCAAGCCCATACTGCTTATAGAATTCGATCAGAATCGTCCTTTTCATCTGCAAGGCAAATTTATGCTCTCCCAGCAGACGACCTCAACAAATGCAGACATCATGCAGAAACTGCAACTGCTCACCCTGCACTTTCCCAAGTTGCGTCTGATCTGGTCGCCCAGTCCCTATGCCACGGCACAGCTCTTCGAGGAGCTCAAAATGGGTAAGCCCCAACCGGACGCTCAAGCCGCTGCTGCCGCAGGAGATGAGGCAAGCGCCTCCGCCAGCGAACAGCTCCAATTCAACACGGCCATCCATGACTTTCTGCTGCGTTTGCCCGGCATACAAACGCGCAATGTACACGGCCTGTTGCGACGCGGTGGTAGCCTTCGCGAGCTGCTGCAGTATACGCCCAATGAGCTGGCGGATTTGCTGCAGTCCCAGGAGAGCGGTAAACTGCTCTGGGACATATTGCATGTAGCACACTTGCCCGAAAAGGATGAGGTGGCAGGATCAACGGCCCTCCTTGCCGCAAGCCGGCAATCGCATGGTCAGCACAATCGGTTTCGCAAGGCGGCCAGTGAGGGCAGAGGGCGCGGCAGACGCTGAATGGCAGTAAATACATCACTATACTATACTATATAATAGAGAAGATGAAAATATATATGTTTAATCATCTAGCGGAACAGCTATACCCTGTGAATATAACTACCTATGGCATGGCATTATCAAATATATTCAGGAACTCTGAATGGAAAACTGATTTTAAGAGATCTAATATCTATATCTCATACAATATATACTTTGATTCGATAGATCTGTGTAGTCTAAACTATCGAAACCCATTGTACAGGGGAAAGTTGGTGTCTGTAGATATTACAGTAACCAACATCTCGGCATACCATTTCGAGTGTTGTATAATCAAAATGATGTAGGGAATCAGGAATTGCGTGATACCCCGTAGGAATGGTCAACTGTGGCTAGGGTATGCATCAAAACCCGACACAAAAATATGCGTTTGTGTTGGCGATGTAACTACGAATGGGATTTCCAAAGCGGTTCCGATTCCGATTCCGATTGTGATTGCGATTGCCATTGCGATTGAGATTGTAAAGGGATGTGGCAAATCAAAGAGCTCAGTCACAACATTGTTTCGCCATGGGGTCTAGCTGGAGGTAGAGACAGAGTATGCTGAGGTTGGGATAGGTCAGGGTTAGTCTGTCTGTCTGTGAGTCGGTTGTGTCCGTCTATATGGTTTTGATGCTAGCGCACAATTGTCCTTTGTTCTACTGTGGCTAAATTGAAGCGTATTGTGGCAAATACCACGTCCGACCTCAGTCCTCGGTTGGAAAAAAACAAACCAAAGGACCATGAAGTACTGGGCAGCGAAGTAGTGTAGTACTGTATCTCAATTAGAGACCAAATTACACACAAAAACACAAAATGTTTGCTGTTTTAGTTGATTTTCGATGTGCGTATGCCGTAAGCATACGTCTATGCATACACATATGCACATACATACATACATCGTACAAATAGAGGGAGTTAACCTAAAGACCTCGCCCTAACCTACAAAACACACCGGTTTAACATTACAAACAAAAGGATTTAATTGAAGCAAAACAAACGGTAAACAAGGCTTGACACAAGATTCAATCCAAAATTAGAATAGAACATAGTCTATAGTGTATAGTATCATCTATAAACACACGTTTGCCTGTATGTACAGAATACCGCCTGTAGTGTTGCTGTAATAACTGATAATTACAATGGAATCCAATTACACAAAGAACGCTCAGACGGCAATCTGTTCCATGGCAGATATACCTACTATCTACTTGCATGCTATTATATCTACTATCTACTTGCACATTTATTTGAAGCAAATGCAACCCTGTCCTTCGCGCTTAGCATAACCTCAAAATAAATGGCAAAAATGTTGCAATTGACAAGTATGGATGAAGGGATTGTGTTGAGGGTTAGGAGAATGATGCTCGATGAAATTAATGTGCTGAGACATGCAATTATTTTATTGCACATACTGCACATTCTCTGGAATTCCATTAGTCAAAGTCAAAAATCGCCCCATCCCAGCCCACTGTATGTCGTGAGGCTTGGGACATTCGTCTATTGATATTTGCCCCAAATACCACACACACACTGAGCGATTCAACACGTTCCAACAAATTTCAACATTATATAGAAATAATTCATAATTTAATAGGTGCAAGCAAATTCATGTTTTTTTTCTCTAACACAATCAACACTCGCACTCACACACACATTCGCACTCACACCCACACCCACATCTACGCCTGTTGCCTACGTGTGTGTGCGTGAGTGTGTGTGTGAGCAATCAATTGCATGCAACTGTGAAGCAGCGGCGAGAGCGAGACAACAGTACTTTTACTCTTAAGCGGGATAGCAGCTTGTTGAAACATAAGGAAGAGCGAGAGACAATGAGTGCGTGCATAGAAAGAGATCTTACACTTATGCATTTCTATTTGTTCTCACTGCGTGCGCTGCTTATCAGTGCTGACACTTTAGCTATTATTTCGTATAAGCCATAGCTAGAAAAATGCAGTGAGCGGGAATTTGGAGTAATTCAGCTATTTTATTTATTTACTTTCCAAATACTGCACGTGTACTTTACATTTAGCTTTGAAATGTCTGCTTTGAATAATCTACGTAAATTGAACTATATCTTTTGTTAGCTTTTGTTAGCCTTTTTACATTCTATATCTGCAAAAATAGCTATTTTTAATTGAAATGTTAGCATCACTTATATACTTTTGTATTAGCAATGAACAGCAGAGCCAGAATGGTAGACAGAGAGAGACAGAATGGCAAAGAGAGAGATAGATAGAGAGAGAGAGAGAGAGAAAGAGAGAGAGAGATGGTGAAAGAGAGGAGGATAGAGAGACAAGGCGTTGCTCGGCTGCGATCAGAGCTTTCGGCGAATGTCATTCTGATAGGATGAGCGCATTGGGCGCAGCTTTTAAATTTAACGAAATTGTAGAGAAGAGGAAATTAACGATAACAATTAAATGTGCAAAAATGAAATAATTATCGTGGTATTATTTTTGCTGTTGTCGTAATGGATAATGATAAAATAAAGCGTTTGCATCAGCTTGGCGCTAAAATTAGTTTTTGTGGTATTTGTAATGTAAATAAATTTGTGGTTTCTGCTGTAAACGTAAGCCGGGTGCACCCTGCTCCAGCCACGCCCCAAGGCGCTTGAAGTTTTGCCACTTTGCCGTTATCTTTGAATGTTTTTTATTTCAATTTCCCGAAACAAAGCAGCAGCAGCAGCAGCAGCAGCAACAAAAGACACATTTATGCCACATTAACAGCTAAAAGCTTTCACAACGCTTTTCGCCGCGTCGGTGAAGGCAACGTCGACGTCGACGCCAGCGCCAGCGACCCTCGGGCCAGCAACAAGTACGTAATCTTCTACTATCCTTCTCCTCCCCTCACTTAATCTAGCTCTCTCTCTCTTTCTCTCTCTCTTACTTTCTCATTCTCTTTCTCTCTCCCCCCCTCTGTATCTCTCTCATTCTCAACGCCAACACTTCAAGCAATAATATTTCATGCGAATTTGTCCAACATTTTTTGCCCCAATTATTACACTAAACAAAAAAATTATCGATTGTAAAAATGATATCTTAGTTTTATTATTTAGTTAACTTAAACTACATTAAAAAATAATCGAAATTCAGTTTGAAAAATTGAGTGTTAAATCTTCTAAAGTTGAAACTTGTATTTTTGTCAATGTGTAAACTCATTCTTGACAAACTGCGTGTAAAGATGCACATATACTCATGTGTGAATGTATTGCAGAGCTTGAAACTAATCAAAAATTGTTCGCAGTGTATGACACTGACAGTCTGCTGTCACAGGAGGCCGCGAGGAGACTGGAGACAGGAGATAGAAGCAGGGCGGGGGGAATGTGAGTGAGTACACACAAAAAAACAAAAAGGCGAGAATGCATTAAATTTAACAGCGACAAACTTGTACCATTTTGTTTGTCTTCCTGCCCCACTGTGCCAGAGTCCCACTGTTCCGCTGTTGTTTGTCTGTTATGGTGATAGTTATTGTTGTTGTTGTTGTTGTTGCTTAGCGACAAATTTGAGTTTGGCTCATCCATTGGATGCGTCGTCATCTTTCTGCGGGCTGTCACGCAGCTGGCAACGTCAAAAGTGCAGCGCAAAACTTCAAAACGAGTCACGAGTTGCAACCCCCCAAGCTCACCATTCCCATCCCCATCAGCAGCCCCAACACCAGCTCCAACCGCTCCACCATCAGTACCCTGGGCTATCTACTTGGCTATAGAGGCGCTAAAATTAAGATTTATGAAGGCTGTAAAAAACAACAGCGACAGACACAGCAACAGCAACAACTGTTCCCTGAGGGGGTGTGGGCTGCGGGTCGTGTGTCCTACCCCCTGTCGAACTGTGGATGGCGAGAGGGGGAGGGTATGGTAAGCGGAAGTTGCGCCAAAAAATTTAACGCCCAAATGATTACAAATGAGTTGCAGGCAGCGCAACAAAGTTGGCCATATCCTCAGCACCCCCTACCCTGAGCACCCTAAGCACCCTGTGAGCACCCTACCCCGTACCCTGTTGTGCGAATTGTGTCATTGCAAATCAAATCAACGGACGTGACGTCATAGCGCTGTAATTTGCATTGTGCTGTACCAAAAAGAAAGTTTCTAAAGAAACGGATAAAGAAAATGAAGGAGGGGAAGTGAAAAAGAGAGAGAAATGGAGAGAAACAGAGGGACGGAGAGAGAGAGAGAGAGGATTAGCAACACTAGTAACTGTGTCATGTTAAAAAAGTCGAGAGGGTGGTACAAGTTGTAGCTGTTGCAGCTGCCATGATATGTAGCTCCACAATGGTCTATGACGTTCAACTGTTAAAAGTATGACAAATCGCATCAATCCATTTCCACCCATTTATTATATGAATGCCCCAATGTGCATCCCTATTCCAATGTGTATAAATCATTATCATTCCATAATTACCCATGTGCATTTTCATATTTTCAAACCCATATATTACTATTACAATCGTATAATATGCCTTTTATTTTTAATCCTTTTTTTCATATTAAACCCTATAGTATTTGTCATTAAATTGCCGCCCTACGTTTTATAATTTGGATTCGTAATTGACATAACGATATAATTTTGACCTTTTTCGCACATTCTTCCCATTAAATTGAAAAACAAATTAACGAAAAAAAAAAAACAGTAACGAAAAACAGTAACGAAAAACAGTAACAAAAAAAAAAGATATACTAAACAATTATTAAAACAAAGTTTACTAATCTCACAGCAAATTTTTTATTCATTTATTTCATTCACAAAATCTTTTGTCGAAGGTATAATAAGTTTGCGAATATGTTTACGGAGCAAAAGGCTTAAGAACGAGTTATTCTCAAGTCATCATCTTTTGTAGATCTCAGGTTTATCTTGAATCCAAGTCGTAGTTTATAATATCGCATGATTAGTTACTAGAGGTATGGTTTTGTTATTATATATTTAAAGGGTTCGCCTAATACACGTAGGGTTCCATAGATCATACAGGAGGTAAAAAATGCTTTATAAAGTATAAATTCGATCGTCTCCATGTTACAAAAGCTATATAAAAAAGGTATAAATATTTTATAGGAAATTAGTTCGATCGTCTTCATGTTACATACACTAAAGTTGCTGTTTGTTTAGTGTCGGTTGCGTCTGACTGTTCAGGCTTATAAATTTTTTCTATTTTTGTTTACGAAGCATAATTAATGTGCTAAAAACTGTGTAATGCCAGATACGAATTAAATAGCAAATTTATATTATTATTTAATAGTTGCACTACAAATGTCTGTCTATCTCTCTCACTTGCTCCCTCTCTCTCTCTCTCTCTCTCTCTCTCTCTCTCTCTCTCTGTGTGAGTGTATGTAATTAATTAAGTTGGCGCTTGTAAAATAAGTGCGGACATTTTAGCCTAGATTAAAACTGCATTTATAATACGCTCATTATAAATGAAAATGCCCTATGTGAACTCGGAGTATGCTGCAGTCGTATGTGCGCGCACAATATTAAATACAATGAAATCATTTTTATATGCTTTATAATTTATGTTTGGTTGAACGTACCTATACAATAGATGGATTATGATGGAATTATTTTAACATTTATGATTAAATACGGAGATCTTTTTGAGGATTAGAGCTAAAAGTAGAAAACTTGGTAGGTTAATAGCAGGGTGCCGCACGCCTTCTGAGTTTGTATCGTATATAAATTACAAGGCAATCCTCAAGGGAAAACTATTAAAGATGGATTTGGATTTGGATTTAGATTTAGATATAGATGTAGATGATGTTTGTAAAGTACGGTCCTGCCGATTACATCCGAATATCCATTGTATTTTTTATACAATGTACAGTTTTTAGTTTATTATTTCTAGCTTTGTCCTTAGTTTTTCTCTTTTCTATTTTACCGTTTTTTATATTGCTAGTATCTTGACTTGCGCTTTAGCATCCTTTGCCCTATTCGGTGCTTCTCAAGCATCAATTAAAAAGCAAAGGGCATTCTCGGTGGTCAAAGCGAGACGGATATAGAGGAGTCAGCGAGTGCAAGAGATAGCGGTAAAGGAGGACTGTCCACTCGCGGGGTCAGCTGTAAAACTGTAAAAGAAGTGACATGACAGGCGGTTCTAATTAACGAAGTTGCAGCAATTCAAAGGGTAGAGCGTACATAGGATGCTGTAGAGGGTATGCTGAGCAGGAGGTGTGGCGGGAGGAACTGGGGTCCTATAGAATGTTAATAAAATTAGTTCTCTTTGTGATCAACGAAGCCCGAAGTACAGAGTTGAGAGTTGTAACACTTCTATTAAAGTATCAAGTCTATCAAAGTGAATGTTGCAGTTAGTTCATTGTATTACAGTGTTGGGCAACGGCTCAAAGTGTCCAGAGAAAAAAAACTAGTTTTAGTATTTACTTTAAATTTAGAGCAACCGCTAATGAAATATGAAGAACCCCGTAGAATGAAGAGACTGTACAATTCTCCGAAATGGTATACGACTCTCACGTACACACATTACTATACGCTTACTAATATTTAAACATATTTGTAACTATTTACTTTAATGATGGCTTTTAGAACCATTAAATTGTCATTATAATGCAACCACTGAACTTTGGCAACAGCGCGCGCCCTCAACAACAGACAGAGTCGGAGTCGCGGTCGGTCTGGCAGCACCGCATGCAAATGGCATACCAAATTATCGCTAATGAACCTCAAAATCGTAAAAAAAATTCAGGAGCAATGAAAGCTGTGGCAACTCTGAAGCATTATGAATGCGTTTGCCGTTCGCAAACAAACAAATCGGCAACTCTGTTTCGACAGTGTTACCACATCTTTAGTGCTCCTTGTTGCTGATAATGTTAATGACTTTCCCATGGACCAAAAACGCAAAACAGCCAGCTGATGATACATTGTAGCACCGTCTCCACTTCCACACCCACACACTCCCACACCCTCACACTTCCACATTCCCTTACACTTGTAGCAGCTAGTATGACGCCCGTTGCGCCAAAGCAGAAGAAAGTATAGAGACTGACTAACATATTTCTCGCATAGCCAATGAGCACTGAAAAAAAAAAAATAGGAAAAGGGAATAAGCATTCTATAAAAAATATACTAAAAAATACTAAATAAATCTTGGCACAGCAGGGTTGCCACCCGTTGTCCAGAACGCGGTTTGTTAGCTAACTTATTGCATTTTGCAGTTTTAACATGACAATAACATTGACAGGGAAAGCGGAAGAAAGAGGGGAAGCGGTCTACTTGGATGGAGATTGCCAAAGGGATGGAGAATACCAAAGGGAAGGTCGGCGAACGAGCAAGGGAAAGAGGACACGTTCATTTTTGCCTTTAATGCAAATGCATTGTAGTTGTTGCTGTTTAAAAAAATAGAGGGAAATTTTACATTTTTTATACTCTGCACCATGCAGCAACCCTATGGGGTGTATATCTTCAAAGATGTTAAGGGAGTAGGCGGTAAAGTCGTATGCCTTAGTGAATGTTTCTGCAGTGATCTGCTGTTTTTGACTATACTTAGCTATATGAGACTATGACATGGATTACGAGGTATACGCTAGTTCTATAATATATGGTTTGTAGGGTTGCTGTTGCTTTTTTTCTTTTATAGAAATTTATGTGTGCCGCAACTGTGGCAACTTTGGCCAGGCGACGCTGGGCTCTCACCGAACCCATGCAGTTCAGTGGCATTTTTCATTTTCACTGGCTTCGTTTTTCGATGGATAGGTGAAAGGGGTGTTCCAGCGGTGTTCCGGGAACTGTTGCCACCCACTGCAACATGATATACGATATGATATAGGCTAATGTCTGTGGCCAACGCGGCACTTTCACTGCAATATCCTCCAAATAGATGCCAACTGGATAGTAGGTCATAAAAAGGGGGCGTGGCAAATTAATGTCAATATTGATATTGGGCTAAAACATTACGCGCTAACCAGAGTTGCCAGGTGGCAACCAGAACGGCAAATGGCAACAACAAAAGAACGCGTGAATTATAATGTCACCGTAAGGGGAAAGAAGTGGGCATTATGATAGAGAGAATGAAAAATTCACAAAATTGCATGCACTAAAAAAATACTTATGGAATAGATTCTATATGTGGTAATAAAGATTTGAATATACATATACGTAAACTTGATGAAATGTGTCAATATATTATACATAAAGTTATCTACATATTTTAAAAGTGCTTTATATTTTTTTGAGTATATGGTACAATCGAATTTGGATCAAATTTACGATGATGATGACATCGACAGCACAGCCTTCACTACCGAGATATATATATTTTTCCTCTATTCATATAAATCCCGCCTCATAACAATGTACCGCTCATGTCAGTTGTATATTTACTATTCACAATTTATTCATAGTTCTGTATTTGTAATATTCACATGCAATTAAGATATATTCAAATCTGTTTGAAACCCTAGAACGTACAAACACTTTTTTTATTATTTTCTACCTTACACAGTTCTGCTGGGTTATTCAGAACTACCCTCTCACTCGGTCATAGAGTCCTCCGTCCCGGCGATTTATATCGCAAAGGCGTGTTTAGTTTAATGGCTTGTGGTTTTAGCGGTTTAACCCAATTTTTGTTTTTCTGCTTTGATTGTTTTACGTCCATTGATTTGTTGATTTATAGTATTATCTATTCATACTTTATAAGCTTTTTTCCATATTTATTAAAATGCTTAATGTCTCAAAAGCAAATACTTGGTGTATAATTTATGGATTTCGATTGAAAGAAAACAATAATGGAGTATTATGCGATAGAACATAATAATTCTTCATTTACAAACAACCTTTAAAGTATAATAAATGCTTGAAAGTTTCATACATTATTCGATTGGAATAGTGTTCGAAGCTTGTCAAATATGATCGTGTGATCAGAACCCTTAATGGGGTTATTTACTTACCCTAATCGAAAGACTAAATGCTGTGTTTTCTCTTTGATTCAAGTCTCGGATTAACTTTATGTCACCCTGTATTAAATCATGAATGCTGCGGTAGTGTGCGCAGAACAATATAACATATTTCTTAAAGTGACAATAATATTTGGTATTTTTGAATAAACTTTTGTATTTTTGAATGATATATAGTATATAAAAAGTATATTGTATCAAAGGCACAATAATATTTGGTATTATTAAATAAACATATGTATAAAATATTATATAAATATTTGAATATATAGTATACATATATAATAAATACAAGCATATTAAGTATACGAATTTTGTAGACATTGGCCAAGTTTTTGGGCAAAACTATTCGGTGCAAGCGTGGGTAAGTCTTCTATTCGTAGCGTAGTTGCCGCCTTCGGGGTCTTGCGGCATGGGCCATGTTAATTATTGTGGCAAGCATCCCTGACAGTGTTGTGTAACGTGTTGGCACGCACAGTGTTGTTGATTTCCAGCAGAGAGAGCACGGTTGTAGCCTGCTCCAGGCACAGAATCTCTGGTGTGCTCATCATTGTAGGCGCTTGCCACATGCCACATGTGTTAACTATGCTGAAGGTTGTGAATGAGCTAACAATTCCTGAGCAACCGTCTCACCACCAGATGGCAACTCTGCCTTAGCAACTGCATTTTTTCGTTAGACGCACGGTCTAAGTCTAAGTTTTGTATAAATATGTGTACAGAAAATTGCTCGAATACTTTTCTGAGGCAAGAAAACATATTTTTGCTACTTCATCAGCGCAAAGTTTCGAATTTTACCAGGCAAAGTTACAACAGCTTCGCTTCGTCCAGTCTCTCACCCCCCTCCCCCATCCCCCTTCTTTTGGCCACGCCCACAGCCACGTCCATACCTTAGCCGCGCAATTCGTTAAGTTCCTGTTTTTTTTTTTTTTTTTTTTTTTTTTGGTGGTGGTTCCAGGGTCTGCAAGCCACCAATTACCAGGGTTTCCATGCGAGCTGGAGCTTGACTCAAGCCAATGTAAGTAAAATATGTTGCATTTGAGCATGCTGCAGTCGCGTGTGCGTGTTTTAACAGGGTATCAAAATGTACGGTCGCGTAAGGGAAAAGAAAAACATGTATGGGGAAAAAGACAGGGAGTGAAAGAAACGGTCGTAATATAAGCTTCCCGCAGAAAAAGTACGAGCAAATCCGATAGCCGTGCAGAGACATACTAGCTGCTCCATCTAGTGTGTGTGTGTGTGTGTGTAACTATGTGTAGTGACTGGGATTTGGCTTTTTGGCAAATACCCTTTACTCAGTAAGCACCTTATAGGGTGTTACAAAGTTCAAGTTATCCGAATAATGTGACATTAACACAGCGACAAGAGTTTTCGTGTACCGTCTGAATCATGGGTGTTCGCGTTGTCTATTGATGAATGTTTATGTATTAAATATTATAGGGTATCTGAATCATGAGCTGGCCACTCACTGTATTCATACTTGTTGGATTTGGGTTTTGGATTTTAGATTTTGTGGCCATTGCATTCAAATAAAATATCAAGTTGGCAACTCGCTTGCTGCTTGTGTCTCTCACTCTCACTCTCTCTCCCTTTTCCCTCTCTTTTCCAATTTCAAGCAGCACAAATGTCATAAGAGAAAGAGAAAGAGAAGGAGAGGGAGAGGGAGATAGTGATAGCGAGTAAGACATAGACATTGAGCCAAAGAACAAGCTGCAAACAAATCCGAGGACAACAAACCGCATTGCGAACTTTGTTTGGAAGGCAGAACACAAAGTTTTTATTTTTCGTTTTAAATCAAGTACACAGAGATACTAAAAGTCCCACTAAATCGAAAAATAAATGATTACATAAACAGAATTTTTAACAAGAACATTAACGTCGGGTCTCTTTATATACGTAATTATACGTAACGTAAAACTATTTTTCATATTTGATCAAAGAAATAAATGTGATATTTCTCACAGTGTAATTTTTTATAATGTATACATAAGTAGTATGTACTTTCTACGGGTCAGTCTGTAGAAAGTTATAACTAACAACGACGTTATCATATAACGTTATTGAATAACGTTACGTAAAATCCATCTAGCTACAAGTTTTACCATTAATGTTTCAATTCAATTTATCAAAACAAGTTTCGACTTTCTATTAGTTTTTCAAGTCAATTCTCAAATATGAACTTAACGAAATTTCAGGTTTATTTCTATACGTTATGTTACGATTGCTTAAACCCAATTGCATCTCTCGAAGATTTAGAAGTTGACCATGAAAGTTGTTGAAATAATATAACATTACGTCTAACGTAACATATTCTAATGTGAACTTGCAACTGTTTTAAAGGTGCACCCTATAAATTGACATTGTTAAAGTCAAGACTGAGGGGACCGACGGTATTCCATTGAACATATACGTAAGGCATTTAACGTAAGGCAACATAAGCATAACGTAAAGCTCTTGTTACTTAAGTGCATGCGTACTTGGCAGTTTGTATTAAGTTGCCATTTGCATATTTAGTTGGGCTCCCCCTTTTTCTGCGAGACACTAACACACAGAATGTCGTAAATAAATCTTGAGTATATCGTAACGACTGTCGCACATATGAATGTATTCATGAGAGTGTGTGTGTGTGTGTGCTGCTTGAATTGCCGCACATATTTTATATGAAGGCACTTTCAAATTGGGAAATGCATGCATTATTTTCTTTTCCTCTTCTTTTTATTATACTCTACACTTATTGAAATCGCTTGCAAAGGGTATATTCGGTTCAATGTGAGTAAAAGTAAAGCCAGATACATTAGTGCACAGTTAATAAGGAAGTCTATTTGTATGCCCATGTGGATCTCTGGAAGTATAAGAGCTGTACTCCTCAAATTTGTTAAGTAGTCAAAGGTAAATATAATCTACGGTACCAGCTACTCCTTATACAAATTAATAATCAATATCTTAGTACAGTCGCAGGTTTCAAAAGTTGATTTTTAAATGTAAAGTTTGAAAATTTAACAAATTTCAATTCAAATTTTGAAAACGTTCCGTATCTTTGGTATTCATCAGTCAACTGATCTCAGGGTTTTTTGTTGTTGTTGCTCCAGCGCCCATCCAATTTATGTATGCGCCAATGTAGATGTGAGGTTCAGCTACACCCGCTTCCAAGGCTATCGCCCCCCTCGCTAACCGCTTGTATGAAGGAGGCGTTTTTGTCTTTTGGAGCATTTTCCAAATGTCATGAAATTTTTCGCGCTTGACTATGTGTGCTGTTGCAGCTAACACAATTTGTGTGCGCTTGATCTTATGATAGCTTCTGGCTGCCTCGCAGTCGTGCCACCATTGCCACACACTACATGGTATGGTAGGTGGCACCCTGGCAGCCGCCAGTGACAACCCAGCTGACTGTCGCTATAATTTTCCAAAAGGATTTACAATGCTAAAATTACTTCCTAAGCCATTCGACCTTGTCGTTGTCGTTACGTACCATCGCATTAGTGCCAGGACTCAGGCTCGAGAAGCTGCTCCTGTTTCGCCACATACGTTTGCACTACCCTCAGCTCTGCCGACCTCCTGCTTTCCAACTGCCACGACTTGGGCTGGCGGTGTTGGTGGTGCTACTGCTGCCTTGTTGGCAGTCTCTACTTCACAAACTGAGCGCAAATCCTCACAACGAACTGTTTACATCTATTCCAAACTCAACTGAACTGCACTGAGCTCTGCGCTCTGTCTGCGGATTGAAATTGGTTTTTCCCCTCACTGCTCTGTCTCTTGCCTATTTTCCTTGGCTTCTTTATTTGGATGGAGGGGGGAAGGGGTTCGGTTCGGTTCGGTTCAGTTTTTAGGTTTTCAGTTTTTGGTTTTTCGGTGGCTTTTGCAGTTTTTGGGACTGGCCTGACCAGGCTCTGCCTTTCGTTCGTATACCCTTTAATATGATCGAGTGTGGTTTTGCTTGACTGTGCTAAATTCATTCCATGGCTTCCAGCTCCACAAATGTCTATGACGGGTGGAGAGTGTACATTTCTTTCTGTCGCTACCTGCGACATCTTCCATTTTGTATTAGGGATCTATTAGAAAAATCGGTATATCGTTTAATGGGTCTCTATTGCAGGGACATGTTATCCTGTTGTATAAAATATAATCCGAATTATCAATGCTCTACTATAGATATTCGACAACATTTAACTGTACTGTACTGGAATAGGGTAGCCTTTAGTTAGTAACTGTCGTGCAAAGAGCTTCTCAGACAGTTCTTATATCATATCTCTCTCTCTCTATCACCTTCTCTCTCTCTCTCTCTCTCTCTCTCTCTCTCTCTCTCTCTCTGTGTGTGTGTATTTATGTACTTGTATCTCTTGATTTTCGAGTGCTTTGTGCTACTGTTTGTACATCTAATTTAAGTGCAGACCCACATGAAATTTGCCTTGGCTTTCAATATGGCCGCAAATGCATATGCTGCCCCGAATACTCACCTCCCTATTCTACCCTCCCTCCCCCTCAATAACCAGCCCCGTCTCTCTCTTTGTGGCTCTTCTCCCTCTTTTGCACTCGACTGACTGTGCACGTCAATTGCACTTAAGCGTAAACTGAGTGCAGCAATTAGGTAAAAGTAGCTGTAACAACAATACACACATAAAGCACATAGATATATAAGTATATATGTATGTGTGTGTGTGTGTGTGTGTGTGTGTGAGCTTTATTGCCGCTTTGCGCTTTTCATTACCAACATTTCAGGTTTATTGTTAAATGCGTTGCTACATAAAGCAAAGCCTCAACTGTAGCTGATATGATGCTACCAAAAAAAATACGTATACAGTTAGAGCTACTGATACGGATATTGTTCTATACACACACACACACATATACAAACACACACACACACACAGAGACACACTCAGTTACAGTTACATTTAAGTCTGGCTGTAGTTACAGACTGCACGTCTGGTTTCTGGTTTTTGGTCTCTCTATTTTCCTTCCTATTACTATGCTCTATAGTGATTCTCTCAGTGCTTCACTTCCCTCCTCCTGTCCTCCTCTTTGTGTATTCTTTTGTCTGTCTATCACTTCCTCCTTCCTCTATACTTTACTCTTCCTCTCTATCTCTCTTTCCATGTCTCTCTCTCTCTTTCCTCTCTCGAAATAATGTGTACTTTCTGACTAATGATTTCAAAGAGGGTTTTGCATATCCTGTACAAAAGAAATAAAGCAATGGGTTTAAAAAAAATTATGTAAATAAAAATATATATAATCTAAATAAATAAAACTAATATTATTTAAAGTTTAAAAAGAGAAAATTCCACAGAGAGCAGGATTATTAGGTTAGAATTAGAATTTCAATTGTATTAACTTTCGGAAAAACGAAACATTCCCATGTGTAACACTATGCTTTTGATGTACACTTAATTTAAAACATCTAAGTCACTATTAGTTTTCAGGAGCTAAATCTAAAGCGCAGACCTGAAAGCGGCCTGAGAGTGATGTACAACATACGCAAGTGGCGACAAAAAATTCAATTATTATTTTCATAAAACTTTTGTTGCATTAAACTACAACACATGTAAAT
>JBANCZ010001957.1:0-18201 GCA_037040025.1 Sphaerogastrella javana | reverse complement strand
TATTTAATGTATTTATATACTATACTATATTTTAAACATATTCATAATACTTTAAGAATCTATTATATTTATAACATATTTTACAAATTTATATTTAATATTTCATTCCATATTTTACACTTTTATAGCATACTATGTTTTATGCAATAAATGCATACTATATAGAAGCAGCAGCATTTCAAAACTTTCCAGTTAGCTGCAAATTTATAGCAGTTGCTAATGTCCAAGAGTTTCTTTAAAATTATATCATTACATTGTTGTAATGTGATTTATTTGCAAAGGAAATGAAAGTTGAAACAGTTTAACTTTCGCCCCAAAAAGAAAGACTTTCACATAGCATATAATGTTCAATGTTTTAAGCAGCTTTAGCTGCAAACTGACCTTTGACATTAACAGCAGCATTGACATTTGAATTGCACCCACACACGCACAAACACACATGCACACATACACACACATATACACCTACATATACACACACGCATATATATGTATATAGTATATGTCTGTATGTGTTTTGTTGTCACGTTGTGTGTTCTGGGGGTCAATTGTGGACATATTAACCGTTTGACAGTCTCTGCCTGAAGCTCACTTCAATTTGGATTATTGCTGAGCTTTTTTCTTCGTTCGACTTCTTCTCCTCCTTCTTCTCCCCAGTTTTCTTATCCTTCTCTTTCGATTTCTACACTCTTCGCTTGCACTTGATAAGACAAATTAAATTGTCGTTTTAGTGCAATTATCATATAATCCTTAGGTCAGCGTCTGACTTGGAATTGGACTGAGCTTTAGGTCAAGCTCAAATGGATGTATGAATGTATGAATGTATGAGTGTATGACTGTATGAATGTGTAAATGTATGAATGCATGAATGTATGAGTGAAAGGATGTATGTATGTGTGAATGTTTGAATGCATGTGTATGTAAATATGAATAAATAAATGTATAAATCCATATGAATGTAAGGATGTATGAGTGAATGTATGTATGAATGTATGAATGCTTGAATGTATGTGCATGTATATATGAATACATAAATGTATAAATCCATATGAATGTTAGAATGTATGGTTTTACCAATGTTTGTTTGTATGGATATGTGAGTGAATGTTTAAATGAATGTTTTCATGCATGACTCTCGCACGTTCATTGACACTGTGTGTTTATGTGCGTGTGGGTCTGTATGTGTTTGAGTGCTCTTTTTGTGAGTGCGCGTTATAACTCAATTATCCGAAGTTATGTCGCCGTCTGAGCGACCCTGCGATGCGCTGGTCGATGACATTCGTCGTCCCTAATGGCATAACCTAAGCGGCTTAAGACAATGCCTCCAGCTGTTGGCATTCCATTGTTCTTTTTTTTATGATTATTATATAAAATATGTACTATATTTTTAGTTGTTCGTTTGTTTTTTTTTTTCTTTTTGTATTCCTTTTTGTTCGTGTTGTTTATGCTGCGCTCCTTTTGCTGTCAAAGTCGTTTGGGGTAATGACAAACGCAGGCAGGGGCAATTGTAAAGTACATGACACGGGTCTATATATATATATAGTATGCTATATTCTTTGAGCCAACTTTTGGCACACATTCATACACACAGAAATTGTGGAAACACGGAGAAGGCACAAGCAGAAAGACAGACAGGCATAGAGAAACAGAGGCAGAGTCAGAGTCAGAGTCAGAGACTGTGAGACAGTGGGAAAGTGGGAAAGTGAAATTGTGGAACAGGCACACACGCATTCTAGCCGAGTAGCCAATTTCCTTGAGGGCGTCTATGGCGTGAGGGGGCACCTGAGTTATATGTGCAACTTAATTTGCTGCTGCCACACCTGTGGCTTCTGAGGCAGCAGAAGGCAGCATCAGCAGCAGCATCAGCAGCAGCATCAGCAGCAGCAGCAGCAGCAAAAACCTTGGCCCCTCTTTGACATGAATTTATGAGATAATATATGTGTGACCATGCGTGTGTATATGTGTCTCTGTGTGTGTGTATGTGTGTGACATAAAGCTGCTGCAACATTTAATAAAACACATTCGGTTAAATAAATAAATGTGAAAATGTACTGTCACCCACTTGACAGCAAACTGACATCGCTTAAGAGACGCCCTAACATTTAAGAGAGCGCCCACTGTTAACAACAGCGCTCTGTGTAATGTAAGTCAGTGGGTCAACGAAACGTTTAACATTAACAGAGCCGCCATACTGGGTCAAGTGCAGGCGCACTGTTAACGTTCAAATGGCTTGCTCTGTTACTGTAACAGTTAACAGTTAGCTGTTAGCATGCATGCGCGCACTTTTACTGTTAGCTGTCAACTGTCAACTGTTAACTGTTAGCAGACACGTGTTGCTATGCCTTGCGCTGTTGGACTGCTGTTAAAATATCCCTGCGGTTTATGTTAATGGCGGCGTTTGCATGTGGGCGCAGAGCTTAGTACGCAATACAAGCGCGTGATCGCCAGACGTGTGTGCGTGTTGGTGTGTGTAAGGGTATATTTGTGTGCGCGCTGTTTCAAAAAATACAAAAAAAAAAAAATATTCCCTTCGTTTGAAAAGAACGTAAACATTGAGAGAAATAAAAAGCGAGCTAACAAATTATTCATGGCATGTAAACTTTTGTGCGGTTCATGTATATTTTGTTCACATTTTGCTGTTGAAGTTGCGGTATTCTTTATTCGCTGCCTTTTGTGTGCAAGCGTGTGTGTGTGAGTGTGTGTGTGTTTGTTAGTTAATATTTGTTTGTCCCTAGAGCGTATGCTTAATTTTTTTAGCCGCATAATCATTCAATGTTAAAGCAAGACACTAAACAAAATTTACAAAAATTTTAACAACACAAAGAAGAAAGTAGAAAGAATTAAAAAACAAAAACTAAATTAATTGTAGTATGTGCAGCGCCATCTCTTGGGCCATTAAGGAACTACTTAATCAAAAGCGGCTTTGCTCAGGTGAGTGGATTTTCCTGCATAGCATCATTTCCAGCAGGCTCTAAGTGTATGTGAGTAGGTGTGAGTGTGTGTGAGTGAGTGTGTGAGTGTGTATGTGTTTATTATTATGCTATTTTTTTTTCTTTTGCGTCTAAACAACTTCCGCATACATAATTAACATTTCCTTATGAGCCATGCCAAGATTTGCGACTTGTTGCCACAACAATTTATACAGAACAAAAGACCTCAACGACCAGGGCTGCTAAACATTGAAACCAGGGCTGAATTGATGGCACATACACAAACATACGTGAGAATTTCTGTCACAGCACAGAATTTCTGCTCAAGCATAAATAAAATACTATGTATTACATATAAATATATGAAGTATATGGTATATGGTATATGATATTTAGTATACATGGTATATAAGTATATGTTATATACTTAATGTTTATAGTATATAATATATATTTTGTATATATACTCATTGTTTGAGTTGTAGTATATATATATATATATATCTATATATATTTATGAACGAACCATAGCAAATATTTATTGTTATTGATTTAGCACATAGAACGAACATTGTTTTTGCCTAGATTTTTTTTCTTTTTGTCTGGGCACTTCGAGATTATTATGCGACCCTTCATATTCTAAATGGGCGTATTACTTTTCGGAGTTTTTTCTCTTTTTTTTGCTTCTGCTTGGCCATTTTTGTGGGCACTTAAATGAAGCAAAATGTGTTTTTATAGCAGCACAAGAATGCCTTATAAATATAACTGAAGCAAGGGCATAAAATATTATATATACATATATACATGTGTATATATAAATCTAGAAATGAAATGAAAGTTTTGCACATAGAAATGTATCGATATATGATTTGGCATTGTACTAAAAATTTAAAACGCACAAACACAAAGTGAATTTGCAAAAATGTTCAAGGAATATCTAAATATTCGAATTCAACACACTCATACATAGTTGATATGAATGACTGACTATAGTGAGTAGTCATGGCCAAATACTCGCTGTGATTAGCATAAAGTGCACTCTAATTGTTCACTCGACTGTAGCATCACCAGCAGCATCACCAACAGCAGCAGCAGCAGGAGCAGCAGCAGCATCACCAGCAGCAGCAGCACCAACCGCATCAATGCATTATTATTGAAGCTATTTGCATTTTCCATTTATTTTTGCGTTAATATGTGGGCGTGGCCATGCCCCCAGCGATGCGCTTTGACTATACTATATATGAGTATGGTAAGTCCAATGCACAATGTGCATCCAATAGCTGCTCAGTGGACGCCATAGGAACACCAGAAGCAGCAGCTGTAACTAACTAAGCTCACCGACTCTTAGTTAATAGCTAGTCATTAATATGATGCGTGTACTAAATTGTATTGATGTGCATTGCCATTGATTATTATGGCATGTGGGTGCCCATAAAGCACAGCTTATTATAGCATCTGTCTATAGGTATAGGGATTATTTTGCTGTTACTAAAAATATGCCTGCAATTTCTATAACTTTTTCCATGTTTATCGTAGCCGAATATTCTTGGAAAACTAATTATGACAAATAATTAGATGATTTGCTATTATTTTGGCTGTACGTATTCATTTACTAATTGATAAAATGTATAAAGAATATATATTTACGAGGTCTGGCAATTGGCATATACAATATATATTTAATATACTATACCATATTCAAGTAGATGAAGTATCTTTTATACTCTGCTCTTGCTGAATGCGTTATATACAATACTTCTAATTAAATATTGAAAAAAGGTATAAGAAATATATATATGTAAGAGAAAATATAGATATATGTACAATATACAAATATATGTATACATATATACTGCTGGTCAATAAAATAAGAACACCAATTTTACAAATATTTCTTATTAGAGCTAAGTATAACTTTAGCTGAAGAAGATTGCCCGAACTTTGTATTATGATTGAAAATATAAACTTATGAATTCACAATAGAATAACAATACTGTTATTAGCATTAGTATTAGTGACCATAGTATGTATATATATTTGTTTAGTTAAAATATTACATATCTTAGATTGAAGAATTTCCCTTGATACTCTAGCTCATCCAGTTCGACTTGCACTTCATTTCAAGCTGTCAATTTAGCCTAGATATCTTGTCATATCTTACTCTAATATATATACATATACAGTGGTTAAATGTGTATATATATCAAATAGAATTGATTAGTTTTGAGTACTGTTATGCATGTGTTCTAATGGCAAACAAATGTGGATGTATTTAGTTTGACGTCTGTGTGAAATGTTTGTTTATTTATACTCATCTGTCATCTATCAAACACCATCGAATCTCTTAATCTTTAGATACAATTGTCTAAGTTTGTGTGTGTGTGGGTGAAATTTGAAACTAATTTGGCAAAATCATCAAGTGATGCATATTTAATGATGTGCACACTTCAACTATTGGCCTAATTAAGTTGGCCAATAAACACATATATAAACAGATATATAAATATGAGATTTCCAATGAAATCAAGAGCCAAGAATCGATGCACTTAAATGATATTTGACATTTATGGATGCATACTAACTAAACCACTTAAACACACATACTAAATTGCAGATGAATTAGAAATAAGTTTACTTAACAAAGCGCCAACAGAGAGAGTGAGAGAGCGGAAAGGAAACACAGTTAGAGGGGGAGAGCGAAAGCGAAAGAGAGACTCAGCTGGAGTGCTAATGTTTATACTTATTCCAACAGTGTTAATATTAGAACATCATTAGGAGGCCATAAAATATGCATATGCATGTGCGAGAGAGAGAGAGAGAGAGAGAGAGAGAGAGAGAGAAAGAGGGAGAAAGAGGGAGATTGCATAGTCATTATAAATGCATGCTCAAAGTTTTGGGCAGATCCCCATCACCACAATATATATACACTAGCTATACAAACAGAGAAGTTTGTGCTTATAAAAAGAGTGCCGAGTTTTCTACACTCTCCACTCTACACTCTCCAATCTCCACTCAACAGCTGCCGCCAAAGACCAAATGCTGTAACATGAGACTTGTAGCTGCCCCTAATGGAGATTACAATTTGAACTAGGGTATATATAATGTCAGAGAGAACTTCTACGCACAGAAAAAGCTTGAATATTTCCATATGATTTGCACAGTTTTTCTTTCTGCTTGAACAGAGTCAACTATAAACTATAAACTAAAAACTATGACATAATACCATGCATGTCAATTTGTATGGAATTCATATGAAAATCCTACAAAACTTTTAAGTTTTTTTGTGTGGTTTTTGCGTTTACTTCTTTATATTAGCTTCGTTTACTGAAAGCAAGCAATGATTACTTTATACTCTATAAATGTATACGAATAGAAATAGTTTTATTAATTTAACTTTTACTCAATGACTAAGTAAATGAAAATACATAACAATCATTTAATTTATAAATAAATTATAATAATATTGTATAACATAAATTCAGTACTATCGTAAATCCGTAGAGGACAACGGCCTCTGGTCTTATTCCATTTTCGACGTCGAGAATGCTGATAACGGAGCAAAACCAAAGCTCTTGTTGTTGTTAAGCGAACTTAACTCGAAATAAAAGAGAATGATTGAAATAATGACGCACTCAGCTCATTTCAAACTAAAGAGCGAATTGATCAGTGCTCGAAAACAAAGAGAGAGCGAACGAAGCAATGAGTCGACCCACGCTGTGCCCAAAGAATAAGAGAACCTAAGCAATCATATACCAAAAGATAGGGAACCAGACAGAGCGCACAATGGCGCATGATGAACATGATCGGATTGGATTCGTGAATGGCCTAAGAACCATCGAAACAAACTGCAACCTAATTAAAATGGAGCATAGATTGCATAAAAGCTAATTCGATGGGAGCAGTTCAATTCTGCATGTGAGAGCATCTGCACGTGTCTTGAATAAAATAAGATGTTGTAACAGTAAAATTAATATAAGCTTGAATATTATTAGTAGCCATTGTTGGAAATGTATAAGAGAAATATCATTATACTTGCATCTAACTGCAGGAATGCACGTAGAGTGTTCTACATTCACTCGCCCAGCCAAACGCTGAAGGTTGTCTCCAACGTTGTTACTGTCTGACCTAAAGCTTTCTGGCATTTGAGTGCAATTCCTGATTGCGGCTTGGTTACGTAGTTGCACGTACTCGGAGCGAGGAAGTCAGTGGGTTCAGTTGTCTGGCAATATAATATATAGAAAGCACCAAGAACTAGTAATTTTTTGGGCTCATATTGCGGTTTCTGCTTTATATTGTATTGAGTGAAATGTTTTCAGTGATTTTCTGAAATGCGTTTCATACTTAGCAGTCGGTTGAATTGACATGCTCTATATATTAAAGAAATTGGACAGCATTGAGTTACTGCAGCTGACTCTTTTTCTTAGTATTTTTTGCAGTATAACTAGTATTTTTAAGTTATTTCTAATTTATATGTTCGACATAAGCTTAAATTGTTGTAATGTAATACCCTGAAAAGCTATACTGCAAGGGCAAAGATGGTTTTTTTATAAAAATATAAAATACTAAAAATAATCTAAGGACTTTCACACTATTTTTGGCTAGAGATTATTCTAATGAACAAATAAAAATACCTTTTTTTTAAATTTATCAACAAATATACATTTTTTTTAGCCAGCAAAAAGAGTAAAGAAATTTGTTATATTTTTTCATGTACATATGCTTAAGTCGAATGCAGCGTATCTCTAATCAGACTTGTTATTAAGAAAATTAGTTAGGCGCCACTGGGAAAACATATTTTCAATGAGCCACCAACGCTGTGACAAATTTTCAATATATATATCGAATTTTGTTTCTTCTTTTTTAATAAATTTTAAATTATATATACTCGCTGGGGCGAATTGGGTTTGCTTGCTTTGTGGTTCATAATTTGGATGCTTCATGCAGCACTCACTAGCATATTGGTTGAGGCTCGATTGGATGGGGTGGATGGTAAGTGTGTGGGCTCTGTGGGCTATGTGGGCTGTGCGGGCTGTGTGGACTATGTGTATGCTGTTGTGTGTCACGGCTGAATGAAGCAGACAGATGTAAAGTGCCTCTAAGAATTTCATAAGCATTAAATGTGCAGGCGGCGCCAGTGGCAACGCGCACACGTCGCCAATTATGTACTGAATTTGGCCCAAAACAGCATAGAAATGGGCAAGAGAACACACAAGAAAGAGAAAGAGACAAAGAGACAAGGAGAGAGAGAGAGAGAGAGAGAGAGAGAGAAAGATCTGCTCTGTGGATTCGCCGCTCAAGTGGTTTTAAAGAGCGAGACAAAGAACTGCTTATGTTGTTCTCCTTTATGCCAGCAGCAGCACTTCGACTTGCCTTGCATTTTTATAAACATATCACTATACACAACAAGTTCAGCACACAATGTGTGTTAGTGTGTGTGTGAGAGAGACTGTGTGTGTGTGTGTGTGTGTGTGTGTGTGTGTGTGTGTGTATAGGCACAATCCCAGTGACAGTTCCAGTCCCAGGCGCACTGACACTCCTACCAATCCCTCTCTCACTCTCTCTTCCACTCACACTTACAATCCCACTGTGAACTCTGCCAATGCGTAAGCGTCTCAGTTGGAGGCTTCCATTCCACGTGAAGCCTTCGTGTGTCTTCAATGCGATGCGGCTTCATTTAAAATTCAATGGCGTATGCGAACTGCGTGATTTCCAGCGTACGCAGCTCACACACACACAGCCACACACAAACGCAGTCAGCATAATATACGTATTCCTGTCTCTGTCTCCCTCTCTCTCGAGAGAGCGACTGTGGCTGCCATACAATTCCAATCATTGGGTCGCATTGCGTTGCCGCGCATTAAATGAAGATGCCGCCTCCGTAAGTCAGGGCAAATATTTGCATTTCTGGTATGTGCCAGCTTTATGTTCCACACGCAGAGAAAGAGAGAGGCAGAGAGAAAGAGAGAGAGGCAGAGAGAAAGAGAGAGAGAGAGAGAGACAGCACCCACAATTCAAAGCGACAGCCAAGACAAGCTTACAATTAGCTTTACTTTCCGCTGTTCATTTTGTTAAAAGAAAATATATGTATCCAAAATGTACGTCAAAATATTCAGAAGTTTTGACGGTAACAAATCCGACACCTCCTCCAAATTCGACCAAAAAAAAACTAGCGCCCAAGCGACGGCAAATTACTAATTTAAAAATATTTATTTAAGTAGCGAATTTACATACTGCTTTAATAATAGATTTAAACGTTAGGAGCGAATGCAAAACGAATTTAAATACTCTCACCGCTAGTTGTTCCAGTGAAACAAAAGAAACAAAACAAAAGCCAACTCTTGCACTAGAAATAAAAGAGAGCGAGTGAAGAGTCGATGCACTAGGCTTAGTCCAAACTAAAAAGCAAGAGTAGCAATGCGCAATGGTCTCAATTTGCAAAGACAAAATCACAAAGATTCATAGATTCGAGAACGCAATCATGAGTACATTTGAGCTTGTGGATATTAGGAGAGTGTGAAAGTCAAGGAATGCGACTAGATGAAATGAACAGAATTGCGACACAGTAAAAATGCAGCATCAACTACTAATAAAAAATTTAATTAAATCAGTTCGATAAACGTTAAAGAGATTAAAAAAGGAAGTGATTAAAGCGAAATTATTATATATCTCTTCGTGAAGAATAACCTTAATTGAAATAATATTAAATAAAGCAAAGAAGTATTAAATGGAAGTGCTAACTATTAGCTCTAAAGCCTATAAAATTGCGCAGTGACCTCTGCTGCTGGTAGTGCAAAATTATAACCAACAAAAAGTTTCATAATGCTTACGTCATAGGACAGAAATGCACACACAGAGTGTGGAACATGTTCTAACTTATAACGTATAACGTAAACGTCTTACATCGTCAACAGTGTTGCTGTCTGGTCTAAAGCTGCTGAAAGCCAAAGCAATTTCAACGCCTCGATTGACTGGCACTCGAGTGTCAAGTGTAGCCCTTTGAGTGCTGTTCCTATTCCACACTGCGACTGAACACAGTTGGGACGCATTTGGGACACAGTTGCAGCTTTGCTTGTTTTTGCTTGCCTGCCTGCACGTTCCCTAGAGAGTCAGTTGGTCAGAGGAAGAGAGAAAACGAGAGGAGCATCCAGTATCTTGGCTCGTCTATCAGCTGTCGGATTTTACTATGCTCGCTCGTTACGCCCACATTATAGACACGCGGACGTGGAGCTACTAAAGTTGCCTCGCTCTGTTGTTTTACGTTCCACTTTACGCTGCTCCAGCACAGGGTGTTTATTTTTTGTTTGTTTTTTTTTCCCCCGAGCTCAAACTCAAGTGTCTAGCTGCTTCTTTGCATGTGTGTGAGTGTGAGTGTGAGTGTGAGTGTGAGTATGAGTATGAGTGTTATTGAGTGACCGGTGCTAAAAACTTTTATGGCAACTCATAAAAGCTAATGCTTTTATTATGCTCTGATTCTGTCCAATAGAATTTTAATAAATAGCCAAACATAAAAGCCTCGCCTTCTACCTGTCCACAGGTAACTCCAATAGCAAAATTCGGAAATTCGGAAATTCGCAAAATTGGAAAAACCCGTATAAAAGCGAATTTCAATTTCCCTGTGTGTGTTTCAATTTGTTGTCATTGAATTTGCGCGTAATTAATTCGATTAAAATTTAATTTAGCCCCATGCTAAGCTCAAAGTCATGGTAATACACTTAAAATCAATTCAATTAACTCACACACACACACACACACACACAATCAAAACAGATGCCCATGGAGTTGCAATAGGAGTGCAAATTAATGTTATTATCTTTTATTATCTATAGCTACTTGTACTATATGCCTAGTGTATGTATTTCAATTATTCTACTATCTGTCATTAAATTATAAAAAAATAGTGTCAATTATTTAGTTGCAATTTGAATACAAATTATTGTTGATTAATTGTTTAATAATAATCAATGAGTAATTACATAATTTTATTTTAACACACAAATTTTAAGGTTTATTCGAATATATTACTTAATATATATTTATTTATATTAATTTATATTAATGTATATTAATTTATATTAATTTATATTAATTTAAATGAATTTATATGAATTTATATTTATTTATATTTATTTATATCTATTTATTTTTATTTAAATATTTAAATAATATTTATTTATTTTTATTTTTATTTTTTTTATATTTTTTATATTCATTTATTATATTTTTATAATTATTTATATTAATATAAAAATAATAAAACAATAATAAATCATTTTAAGTGACCGTCATTATTGTTTTGTTTATTACATCATAATTATTTATTAATTCTTTAATACATTTTATAAATTATTTATAAGCTGTCAGATAATATTTCTAAAAAAGAAAAGCGAAGATAAAGAATCTGTTGAGATTTAAATCTACTACAAAGAAGTACACTAAAGCTAAGAAATTTAGCTAAATTAAACACAAGATTATGAATATTTTAACTATTCCAAATTTTGCAATTCGAGTACTTTTGTTTAGTTAACACAAATGATTAAACTTAGCTGCATTTAATATATGAAGAAGCTGCTGCGCTGTTAAAATGCATTAAAAGCCAAGGCGAAAGCTTGTAAAATTGGCACAGCATGCACTCTCTTACTATCACACACACACATATACATATCTATGTGAGTGTGTGTGCATATATACATATAAGTATGTGTGTTTGCAGCTGTATAAGTAAGCCACACTTACCCCTAGCTAAACCATGCTCACGCACAAAAGTGTGCAATAAATTTGGCACATTTTACGACTTCGCATCGATTTGCAGCGCTGCTAACCACAGGTATAAATACAGGGGAGGGGAGAGCAAAAGAGAGAGAGAGAGGGTGAGAGAGGGAGGGCGGAGAGGCATACATACTACAACGAAAGGCTTATACAAAGCAGTTTAATTTTATTGCATTACTGCTGACTTAACAAATAAAATAACAAAAAGAAACGACACTTCGTATCGCATATACATGGCATATATAGGGTATATCTAGCGAATATATAGCACATATACCACATATATAGACGGCGACGTGCAAAGGCAAATGCTGAGCAAAGTGTGAGTGCTTGTGGGCGTGTGAGCGTGTATGGACTGAATGAGAAGGGCTGAGGGGTATGGCTTTGCCAGACAGACATACAATCACAATGCGTTTGGTGTGCGATGGCAGCTGATGGCCAAGTAAATGGACGTCGTCTCTGACTGAAATGTTCAGCTACTTGGGCGTTAAATGTAGCACATAATAAGATTTTGGCTTTAGCCATAGCCTCCCTCTTTCAATACACACCCACTCACACACACACACACACACACACACACACACACAGAAATCTAGCACCCACATTAGCAGAAACAGAGCACCTCAATCTCAAACTGAAGCAGTCAGACTCACATCTCACAGCTCACAGCTTCCATCTAACATTTCTCTATGCTACAAATATATATACACACACACACACGTACATACATCTACACACACACACATAACTACACTCACCCATTTGGTCTACATTTACACTCTGCGAATGGTCACGGTTTTGGTTTTGGTTTTGGTATTGGCCTCGTTTTTGTTTTTGGTTTCGGTTTCGGTTTCGCGTTCCGTTTGCTTTTGCCTTTTAGCGCCATGCAATAAAACAGCATAAAAATGTTGAGCATGTGGCGCTTATTTATAGTGTTAGTATGCCCATATAGAGCATGCCTAACTGCGCCTCCTCTGTACATACAATTACAGTGGCGTAGTTCAGCTTCAAGCACTCCCCAATGTTTATACGAGTGTATTCACATACGATTCACATATATTTCATGGCTTTGTATTCTTGAACAGCTCCGTTTTTGGGTAGATATCATTTCATGAAATGAATATGGTTATGATTATGATGTTTTACATTATTAAAGGAACAAGTTCATTTTAAAATGATAGAAACATCGCATCTTTAAAAATAAAAATCCAATTCTTTGAATATATAAAAAAAATTATTTTATTGAAAAATACTATGTAATTTTTGGTGCCCTCTAAATTTGTATTCCGTTCTCCCTGCCACGCCCACTTTAAATGCATGCCTCTTATACATTTTTATTTCAATTATACATTTGTATATATTATATTTACAGCCGAATCAAGTTGATATTCTATCATTTTATAGCCATAATTCCCTCTATATAATTCCTCTTCAAAAATCATAGAGTATCTAATATCAATATCAATATCTTTATACAAAATTAAAAAAAAATAATAGTTCACATAGGCATTACTACATTAACTAATTTTAATTTTCCTTTATATTTTAGTATTGATTGAATTTAATTATAATTTAAATATTTTCAAGAATAGACATGAATTTAAAGCTCAATTAAAGCTGTGTTAAAAATACTCTGCTTCAATTTGTCTAGATTTAATTTCTTTGACTATGCCTGACTATAAATAGTTGCTTAAATTATAGCACATTGTATCAAGTTAATTTACAGAGTTAGCTGACAAGCAGACAGGCAGACAGATAGGCAGACATACGGACTATGCAATTAGTCGCGCCAACAATTAGTTAACTAGTAACTAGTAAACTAGTTAATATATGGAACGCCCTCTTGCTTGTTTCCCAGACTACGCCTCTGGTTCCCACTCTCTCTCTTTCTCTCTCTGGCTCTGCTATACACTTTTATATATTTTATATAGCCGTGGCGCTTTTGTTTATGTGTGTGTGTGTGTGTCTTTCTGTGTGTGTGATATGCCACATACGCAGCATTTAAGTGGCGCCAGGGCCTATAGAGAGCCACACCAAACAATGGGCAGATGGCATGAGCCTGAGCACTATCAGATGGCAATAGAAGCAGGCCAAGAGCAAGACGACGATGAAGAGGGAGTTGAAGATGGAGATGGAAATGGAGATGGAAATGGAGATGGAGATGAAGAGAATGAGATGAAGGAGCAACAGCAAGACTTGAATTGAAGCTGTTGTATTGTGATTTCTTTTATATGGGTTTTGTTTTCCATTACCGCAACGAAATAGCAGCAAAAAAAAAATAAGAAAAAACGAGAAGAAAAGAGAAAAGAGCAGAAAAAAAACTCCATTTCGAGCATTGAATTGAATTTTTACAGTGTACGCTTTTTGTCTGCTGCTAATTTTTTGTTTGTTTTGTTTGTTATTATTATTATTGTTGTAGTTGTTTTTGTTGTTGTGAATGTTGTGGTTGTCTTTGCTTTAAAGAGAGACAAGTTAAAGTAACCCAATGTCTGTGACATCTTAGTAAATGGCAAAAAAAACTTGCGAAATTAATTAACAGATCGCACTGTCTCTCCTCGCACGCTCTCCTACTCTACCATTCTCTATCTATCCGTCTCTCTCTTTCTATCTCTCTCTCTCTCTCTCTCTCTCTCTCTCTCTCTCTTCCCATACCTCTCTCTCTCTCTCTCTCTCTTTCTCCTTGTTTCTTAATTTTCTTAGCTTGACCCAAATCAGATTTTTTGTTACTACTACTGCTGCTCAGCTTTGCCCATGCCACTTAGTTGATTTGCCTTTACTTAATTAATCAGCAGCCTCGACTACAGCATTCGTTGTCCTTGTTGCCATCAACAACAACAATTTATAGTATTATATATAAAGGGGGACAAAAGACAGACAGACAGACATAGAGACAGACAGGCAGCTTGACATCGTTTTCCAATTACGCATATTCCCGGGCTGTTCGAGCTCCCTTTGTGTAATCAGCTGTGAAATTATTTTGCAGGCAGCGCGGCAAAAGCATTGCGCTCAGTTAACAAATTGTTGCGTCAAATAAACTACTTAAAATTATTAGCTAAATGGGCGTGGCATAGCTCCCAAAACATACCACCCAGCCCCTCCTTATCCACTCAATGCTCAACATTTGCAGCGAAGCGTAAGAAATTGCTTTAAATTAGCTGGAGACACTTTAATTCACAGCTACAACAAGTACAACAAGTACAACAACAACAACAACAACAAAAACAAAGAAATTCAAAGGAAATTGCAAAAAATAAAGACGAGTAAATAGAAAAGAAAGAAAACAAACTCTGCAAATGCCTTAAAGCAAGCTTAATTCCTGCTTAAAACAAATGCAGTCTGAGCCAAACTAATTGATGATGCTTATACTTATAGCAAGAAAAATATATAAACTGATCTGCAGTAATTAAAGCATTGCGAATGACAATTTAATTACTTGAATTAATAGCAACAACACATAAAATGCATTAAACAGACTACAAAGAGATATATCTCTCTATGTGTTTGTTTATAAACATGGACTAACAGCAAAATAATCCACCTAATGCCAATCATTGCTTCGTTAGACTATATTAAATACTCAAACATATAAATACCACTGTTGTTTAGTATTTAAATATTCAAATTTATTTACATACTGCATATTAATACGAAGAAACTCTTTGATTTGTATACAGCTTATCTCACAAATAAACATATATACATATTTATACATACATACATACATACATACATACATACATACATACATACATACATACATCCATACATACAAACATATATACACACATCCATAATTACATTCTCATACATATATATACGTAAATATAGTAGAACTGTTTTATCATATTATTTATTCTTGCCTAAATGTCACTTTTGCATCATTTCATTCAAATTTCTTGCATATTTTCAAATATAGGGTCTTTCAAATAGAGTGGGTCGATAGCCAACGTGCAATGCGGCCGACAAAACACTTTGACCACTGTCCTAGGTGGCCGACCACCACCTACACCCTAACCCCTGCACCCTGCATCCACCCTTTCTGTCTTGACAAAGAGCAGGACATGTTGCGTCAATTTTAGCATCGATCCGTCCTTGTTGAAAGACCTTTTATTATATTAAATCAATTATTCAATTATCAATTGTATAATATTAGAATTTTAAGGTCAGTATAGTATCATCAGGGCAGCATAAATTTAATGATCAATATCAATATTAACATTAATATTATAAAGATTTTAATGACCTTTTTAAGAGAGATATAGAGAGATAGAGAGGAAGAGAGAGCAACTGAACGAAATATACAAACACTGCTCTCTTGCTCATTTAGAGAGCAAGCACATAGAACTTGAAACGAAAGAGAAATGCTGAAAGAATGGAGTGGAATCGCATGGATTCGTACGCAGAGCATAGAACCAAATGGACCAACACACTCAGAGAGAGCAACATTGATCATGAACACATGCATACATTTGGCTAAGTTTTCATATATAGATGAGTATATACATTAAATATGCAATTAACATAGTTAAACTTTGCACAAATCTCATATACCCTTTCAGGGTTTTTTAAGCAAAGGCAACATATGGGAAAATTACAACATACAATTATCACGCAACATTAGTTATTCAACTCCTTTGCACAGTTATTGAAATGTTATTTCTATTATATAATTTGAATATTTATTCATAAACAAATGCACACAATTAGTGCAAATGCAAACTTATATTCATGCTATTCATTCATTCGTTCTAAATATTCAATTTTATAATTAAAATGAAATTTGTATAATCAAATTTTGTTTTCGCCGCGAAAGGATTTATTATTTTAGTTCTAATTGTTGTTAGCTTATGGATCAAGTTTATTTATTTAAAATAAATAATGATTTCAATGATGAAGTGCTTAGTTGGAGCATCTAACTACACTCAGCGAAAAAGCATGGGTTTTTGGCACTTGGAATTCAAGTTGACTTCAGCTGCTATAGAAGTTTCTCAACAAGTTAAAGGCTTTGCTTTTTTAATAATTCAATTAAATTATTAAATTATATCGATAAACACTTGAAAAATGCTGCTATTATTTCTGTCGATTGTTTATATATTACTATATATAGTTAGCGCTTTTAATCAATATTTAATTATATTCCAATGTCATCAGTTTAAGTATGGTGCATATGACAGGATATGACATGGAGCAGCTGCTGCTGCTTCCACCTCAATGCAGAGGATATTTACACTATAAAAACAAGGCAAATAGAGTGAAAGTGAGATAAAGGTAGAGTGAGATAGACACAGACGGAAAGAGAGATAGACAGAGAGAGAGAGAGAAATCGACAGAGTAAATGAAAGATTTATATAGAGCAGTGAGACCAGTATTATTTACGCTTAGCCACAGCCCAGAGCGTTTGCTGACTTGACTAGACTTTGCCTATTGCCTCTTGCCTCTTGAATCTTTCCTCTTCAATCTTCAATATTCCTTCTTGCCTCTTCCCTATTGTTTTTTGCCTGTTGACTGCTGCGACAGTTGAGCTGTAAAAACGGTAAATTCTATAAACAAATAAGCCACTTGAGAAAAAGTAGAAAAGTGGAAACTGGCAAAGTGCCGCTGCTTCAAATGTCAAGGTGAAGCCCAAAGAAAACTTGTATTTTTATGGCAAATAAGGCCGAGAGCATGAAAAAAAAGGAGCAATGGCAACAGCAGCAGCAACAGCAACAACAGCAGCAACAACAGCAGCAGCAATGACATCAACATTTTCAGAGGAGGAGCAGCTGAAGGGTTGACTCTGACTTTAAGAAAACTTTAGCTAAAGTGCATAAAGCCAAAGAAAAGCGCGCTAACTCTCACTCTCTCTCTCTCCCTCTCTATCTTTCTCTCTTTATCTTTCTCTCTCTCTCTCTCTCTCTCTCTCTCTCTGTCTCTCTGATTCTATGTGAGTGTGACTTTGTGTATTGGATGTTTTTAAGTGTAAAGTCTCGCCAATTTATGCAAATTGCACGATGAACACTCGACGTTTATAATTGTTAATTTCACTGCTCTTGAAATTAGCATAAAGTCCAAGCCAATTTATGCTGTAGCTTTAAAGCCAAACAGTCAAAACTGTCGAAAAGCAGTCCAAACATTTGAAACAGTCAAAGGAGCGGCTGAAAGCCAAAAACCAGCTTACAGTGCTGGCCAAGTTATTAGGCTTATTTAAAGCTGGTCAACAACAAAAAATGAAGCGAAACTTTTGCCAACTTGTTTATGGCCATTAAATGAAATTACCAAATTTGAATACATAACGGTATAGCTGTAGACTGTGAGTATTTGTATTTGTATTTGTATATGTATTTGTGTGTGTGTGTGTGTGTGTGTGTGTGTGTGTGTATTACATGCATATACAAGTATAATAAACATGCGTAAGTAAGCTGATTACACGCATATTTGCACTTGCACGGCACGCCCCCCAACCGAAAACCAGCACCGCCCCGCCCCGCCCCGATCTCTATAACAGCCCTTGCTCATCCTCTAAATG